>JAADYC010000819.1:0-13007 GCA_023338135.1 Phytopythium kandeliae
AACGTCCTGGTTCGGCAAAGCGCATGGATTCTAGTTCCAATCACACCAGCTCGGCCGCTACTTGCTTGGCTGCGAACGCACACGCGTGGCGGATCGCCTCCTTGGCGAATGGCAAGACGTGGGTCGGGATAATGGCGACGTCATGCGGCATGTCGGGGAGTACGTCAAACTCCCAGTTGGCCATCCCCTGGTCGTTCGCCGAGGCCTGGAGCCGCATTCCCTGGCTGAAGAACCGCTCAATGGAGCCGAATTGCACGAACGTTGGAGGCAGGCGAGCGAGGTCCCAGTTGACGGGCGAGAGCCCTCGGCGCGTCTCGTTGTCTACTCCCGCCAGGTACACGTTATTCACTGTCCTGATGAAGCGCGCAGGCAGGACGCAGCACGGCGTGCTCTCGTCCTCTCCGTTGTCGTCAAAGTCGACAAGCGGTGAGTACAGCAGGCACGCGAGCGGCCGGTCCCGGCTGAGCTCCGCGTCGCGCACCGTCTTGCAGATCGACAGCGCCATCCACCCGCCGGCCGAGTCGCCGCTCAGAATCACGCGGTCGGAGGGGACACTCTCGGTCGCGAGCACGTGCTTGTAAATCGCCAGGCAGTCGTTGAACGGCGTCGGGTACGGATGCTCCGGCGCCTTGCGGTAGTTAGCGAGCAGCACGTCGACCGCGACGCCGTCGAGTCCGAACTTGTCGCGCAGCTCCTGCTGCAGGAGTGAATGCGTCAGGTTGCCGAGCTCAACGTCTTGCAGCGGGTCGGACAGCACGAAGCCGCCGCCGTGGAAGTGCACGACGACGACGCGTCGGCTTGCGGACGCCGCGCTGGCGTCCCGGAGCCACAAGTGGCGCAGCCCGAGCAAGCGGAGAGGCTCGGGTCTCGTGCCGTGCAGGCGGCAGTTGGCGCCGAGGACCATGGCGCCACGCCGGCCGAGCGCTTCGCGCATCATGACGGCGTTCTCGTGCACGATGACGTCTCCGTAGCGGCCGAGCACGAAGCGCATGAGCTTCGTCGAGACCTCGAACGGCAGCGTCCAGTTCGGGTACAGCGGCCGGCCTCGGCGCCGAGCGATCGCGGCCAGCGTCGACAGCACTTGCAGCTGGAGGCGCAGCGACACGAGCGGCACGCGGACGGCCGAGCGCACGAGTGGGCGGGCGGCGAGCGAGAAGGCGACGAACGCGGCGCCGTAGGCGACCGCCGCCGCGGGCAGCACGACGCGCGAGGCGAAGTGCAGCGCGAGCGCCATGCTCTCTCGCTGCTGTCGATCGGCGGTGAGGCTCCAGGCGGGCGAGTTGGCAAGTGAGGAGGCGCGACCAAGCGGCGTCGAGCGTCATGCTGGCGACTGAGTATGAACACTGGGCAGGTCGATTACCAAGTGGTCGCTCGAGTAAACGCTCGGTGCAAGAGACTGAGCTGGCAAGCGAAAGGCGTTTCGAGGCGAGGAAGGAGGCGGACGGCCAAGTGACTGACTGACTGTATGGCTGGGAAGCGGAGGAGGCGGAGGAGGCGGAGGCGGAGCTCCTTCGCGTTGTGGGAGCGCCGGCATTGGCGCGCGGTTGGTCCATTCGGTGGCATCGGACTCTCGTCGATAAGTTACGTGTGCGTCTATTTATTCCTAGTCACTCGTCGTCCTCCTCGATGGCGTCGAGCGGGTTCCAGGACGCGCGCTGGCGCTGTGTCATGTCTCGGGAGAAGGGCACACGCTTGCCGGACACGCAGACCCTGGAGCAGCCGACGTACTCGCTCGGGATGGACACGAGCTCCACGACGCAGCGGTCGCCGCACGTGCACTTGGGTCCCTTGCCGAGGATCTTGCGCCACAGACTGCGCTTGGGCTCGCCCGTCGGGCTCTCGGGTGCCGCGTCGGCGCCGCTGGCGGCGCGCTTGGCGCTCTGCACGTCGCTCCTGCGGCCGGCTTTGCTCTGGCGCCGCCGGTTCTCCTCGAACTCGCGCGCGCCGCACGTGCAGACGGTCACGGTCTTGGGCTTGTTCTTCTTGGCGAGCTCCTCCTGCGCCACCATGGCGCTCACTTGGCTCATCGACGGCGCGAACATCGTTGCAGAGAGATGGATGGGTCGATGGATCGACTCGATCTCAGCTGCTGCTGCTGCTGTTGGTGGTGTTGGCGTTCGGTTGGAAATTGGAAAGTGACCAACGACGACTTGGCTCGGACGAGAGAGACATGGGGCGGCGATGGCTGCTCTGCTGCATCCAATCGGCGCCGCGTCAATGTCGACCGATGCACTCGACACACGTGTCTGGGGCTGGCGCCAGCCAGCGAAATGCCACGGCGCGCAAAGGCGGCGGGGAAGGACGAGAGGAGAGGAGCGCCGGCTTTGCGCGAACAGGCATGAACTCTTGGCGTTTGTATGCTGTTGCACTGGAGCGCACCGTAGACAAGGCGTCCGACAACAACACTCATCTGCGGTGCGGTGATGGGAGTGGATCGAGAATGACGGTCGCGAAGTGGGAATGACTTTCGCATATTGAATCTAGAATCGGCGTGTGTGATTGGTCGAGCGGGGGAATCCGGATTTTTGGTTGGGCGAAATGGATGGGCTCCGCACGGAACGTTCGCTTCCGGCGAGCTCCGGCGAGGCGAGGCGAGTGAAGTTCCGCTCCTGCGCTTCCTCTGTTTCCTGCGCTGCTGGCATGCATGGCGCAAGCGCGGGCGTGTGGACGCGGGCAGCGCTTTGCGCCGTCGACTAAAGATGGCCGTGGGTGGCCAGGAGCGCGCGAGGTGCGAGGCACGAGGCACGAGGCGCGAGGTGCGAGGTGCGAGGCTAGCGACTCCAGCAGCTGCTGCGGCTTGGCGCGACCACCGATTGGACTGGACTGGCAACGTGTGTATGCGTGGAAGGAGATTCGGTGCCGGTGCGGCATTGCGCATTTCCACTCGTCCATGTGCGTGCGTCACGCGATCCACTCAACTGGCGGCGGTGATCGCAAAATCCACGCGCAGTCTGCACACTAATCAGCATGGCACCGACATGAGGGATGCCGCGACTGTAGCACCCACTGCAAGTCCGAAGTGCAAGTCTGAAGCGCGGCCACATCGCATCATCGCTGGGTGTAGAGAGACGCAGCGAGGCTGGACGATTCGAGGAGGGAGGCTCGGCGACCGCAGTCGCTCGGCCGGTCCGTGTGCTTCGAGCGTACGCCACTCTTCCTGCCCCCTCCTCGACTGCGCTTGAGCAAACAGCGAGCGTGGCAGTCGGGACACCAAGCAGCGCACACAAGGTCATCTCGACCAGACCGCGGTGCGGATCGGAGGTGACCGAGAGGCTCTCTCTCTCTCTCCTCGGACGGAAGCGTGTGGCATGAACGACGGCCGCTAGCCGATTCTTTGCGACCTACTGCTGAAGGCGAGCCGAGACTCGTCGCAGGTGTCAGTCATCAGCAACGGCGCGAGCAGCTCTTCGTTCCGAGCATTCGCATTTCTGCTTGTCATCTCGCCATCTCGCCATCTTGCCATCTCGTCATCACGCCATCTCGCCATCTCAAGACCGTTGGAAGGTTAGTGAGGCTGCCGCTGTGCTCGTTGGACGAACGTGCGGCAACGGACTGGAATGGGAACGGCGAAGGCACGACGCACTGCCGCCATTGACGCTCTCGACGAGATAGTTTCACCCAATCGCTTGCCGTCTTCGCGTCGTTTGCACCAATCAAGCGTGTCTCATAGAAGCCCTCATTCCTTCAATCAGAGTGCATGCTTTCGCGTCATGCTGCTCGTCGATAGTGGTCGGACCATTCGTACCGCAAGCATTCCTGCCGACATGATCGAGAGTGATTGCCGAGAACCATCGAAGAAATCCAGAACATTTGTGCCCTGGACGCCTTTGCCGCTTTCGCGACCAACTCGCAGAGAAGAAGAAACGAACCGCCGAGCACACTCGGGCGACGAGCAGGGAGGCAGAAGCGCGGCGCCGTCATGTCGACGCAGGTGGCGCTCAAGATCAGCTACAATGGGGACATCCACCGCGCGCGCGTGGACCTGCGCGCGTTCGCGTTCGCGGACCTGGCGCAGCTGATGCTATCGACGTTCCGGCTGGCTCCCGGCGCGTTCGCGATCCAGTACGTGGACCCGGAGGGCGACCGTGTGAACGTGGCGTCGGACGCGGACTTCGCGGAGGCCTGCCGCGTGTTCCTGAGCGGCGGACCGGACGCGACCAAGACGCTCAAGTTCGTGGCGGTCTCCCGGCGCCAGGTCGAGTTCCAGGAGAGCGTGGCGGACCCGCTCGTGAGCTCGATCGAGCGGCTCATCGCCGCGCTGCAGACGACGGTCGAGCAGGTCAAGCGCGACGGCGCGGGCATCGCGGGCGACGTGCAGACCGCGGTCGCGGACGCGTCCAAGGCGGTGCAGGAGCTGCCGGTCGACCAGGTCGTGCGCGAGACGTCGGACGGCGTCAAGGCGGCCTCGACGGGCTTCTCGTCGTTCGCCAGCGGACTCGTGGGTGAGATCAAGCGCTTCATCCCCGACAAGAAGCCGGCCGCCGCCGCCGCGACCGCTGCCGAGGCGCCGGCGACTGAGGCCCCCGCTGCGCCGGTGGTCTCGGAGCCCGAGGTGGCGGTCCCCGCCCCCGTGGCGGTCGCCGTGGCGGCACCAGCGCCGATCGAGTCGGCGCCGACGCCGGTCGAGTCGGCACCGACGCCGGTGGAGGCGATGGCTGAAGAGACGACGCAGCAGAGCGAAGCCGCCGCGAGTGCGAGCGTCCAGACGGACGCGCCGGCCGTGGCATTCTCGGAGGCGGAGGTCAAGTGGGCCGAGGAGCTCTCGGTCGTGCGCAACATTGTGCCCGACGTGGACGTGGCGCGCGTGATCGACATGCTCGAGAAGAGCGACGGCAACATCAACGTGGTCATGAACGTGCTCATGGAGGAGTAGACCGCGCCGCCGTTGGAACGCCGAGGCACCGCGCGAAGGGAGCGCGAGTGCGGCCGAGGGCGACGACCGAGCGCGTCTCGATCGGAGCCAGCCAGGAACATGCATGTGATGGATGATGATACCCCACGACTCGCGTCGATCGCTTCCTCCCCCTCCTCCTGTTCAGCTCTCTCTCTCTCTCTCTCTCTCTCTTTCTCTCTCTCTCCTTTGATTGCAATGCTACGTACGCTCAGTTGGCTCTCTACCTCATCCGCCAGCGATCGATCAGTTCCTCGGAAGACGTCTTCCTCCCATGCCCCCGCGCGTGTCCGCGGCCGTTCGCGGCGCTTCCTCGCTGCGGCTTGAGCGGTGCGAACTGCGGCTGTCGCTGGCTCTGCGCCGACAGCGGCGTGTTGGCCACGAGGCGGCCGCGGTCGAGCGCGGCGAGCGTGGCGAGGCGGTCCACGGGCTCCGTGGCGAGCTGGTCGAGGCGCCGCTTGACCATCCAGAGCAGCATGCCGCTGACGCCGACGAGCGTCATGCTGAGCAGAAAAGTGATGGCGCTGACGGCGACCGAGCCGTTGGTCTGGCCGCTCTGGCCGCTCATGAAGAAGCCCATGAGCACCGGGATGAAGATCTCGCCCATGCCGCAGCCGAAGACGATGAGCGACGACACGCGTCGGATGAGCAGCTCGTTGATCACGCGCGTGAGGCAGTGGATGCTCAGCGTGAAGAGCGGCGCGAGCGCCACGGCGAACGCGACGGTGCAGACCGAGAAGGCCGCGACGCCCATCTCGGCGCCGAAGAGGATGCCGAACGCGGCGAGCAGCGTCAGGAGCGACAGGAAGAAGATCGAGTACAGGTTGAACGCGTGGAACATGAACTTGGAGAAGAAGGCGTACGAGGTCGTGAGCGAGCCGTAGAAGACCGCCATGAGTGCGCACTGCCACAGCGCGCGAGTCGCCACCGCCGCCGCCTGCGCGTCCGCGTCCTGCGGGTCCCGCGGCGACTCGTGCAATGACAGTACGTGGCCGATGTAGTCGTAGTAGAAGGCCGCGAGCCCGAGCTGCACGCCGAAGAGCACGGTCGCGAAGATCGTGACGAGCAAGATGATGAAGTTGTTCTGCGGGTCGTACTTGTCCGGGTTCCAGTTGGCCGAGTAGCCAATGTGCTTGACGTGCAGGAACACGCCGCCCACGATCGGGCTCGGCACCGTCGGCACGCGCCGCGTCGGGTCCTCGAACGCCAGCAGCGACTGGCGCTCGTCGCGTCCGTACTCGCTTTGCGGACACGGCAGCGAGGCGATCAGCAGCGTCGGCACGACGGTCGCGCCGGCCAGCGCGATCAGCAGCCAGCCAAAATCCCAGCCGAGCGCCATGACGCACATGGCGCTCGTCGCGCCGATGAACGTGCCGAGCCCGTAGTGGAGGTTCATGGACGTCACGAGGCTGCGTCCGCGCTCGATCTTGTCGCCCGCGATCCACAGACAGCAGCGGTTGAGTCTGCGCGCGCGTCCGCGAGTTAGTCGCCGAAAGGGTAGGCGCACAGTAGCCGCGTAGGCGGCAGGTTGACGTACGAGATGTTGAGCAGCGCGGTCCAGACGCCCTTGGCGATGAAGTAGATGCCGACGCCGAGGTTACCCGTGGCCGCCGCGACCGGCGCGAGGCAGGCGTACCAGCCGCCGCTGCAGACGAGTAGCGCGACCACGAGCTGCTTGACGAAGCTGTGCTCGACCGCCACGCGCAGCACAAGCTCGCTCATGAAAGACGTGACGAGCGCCGCGCCGCCGTGGGCCGCGAAGATCGGCCCGAAGCCGTAGATGGGCGCGTCCAGCTGCGACGTCTCGCGCGCCAATGCCGAAAAGTACACGAGCGAGGGCCCGAGGAGGCCCATGAAGGCGCCTTGCACCACGTAGATGAAGCGGTACGCCAGCAGTTGCAGCTCGAACTCGAGGCCCTCGTCGTACTGCTCGGCTGCAGGCACGCCTACGACCGCTACGTTCGCCAGTACCGGTGCCGCCGCGGCCTCGCTCCCGCCTATGCGCGAGAAGTGCTGGAGCTGCACGCTGCCGCCTGTCGCGCGTCCCTGGGCCGCGCGCGCGTCGCCGTGGTAGCGCGGCGCTGCGGCGTTGCCCGCGCGCCGGAGCGGCTGCTGCGCGTACCTGGCCGTGGCGGTGGCCGCCGTCGACGCGTAGCGCTGCGGCATCGCTCGGCTCGGAGCGGCAGACGCAGGCTGCGGCGAATGGCGCGCGCACTGGCTGATCTTGCCGCGAGTATGTGTGCGTCTTGTGTTTGTTTGGTCGCGTGAGAAGGATGGTCAACATGCCTTTTCCGCCGCGGAAAGGCAAAAACCTCGCATAGGATACTAGAGGTTGGCGAGGTTTGAAACGCGCGCTTTGTCGGCGGAAATGTAGGAGCGCGTTCGGTTTCAACACATTGGTTCCCGAATATGGCTAAAGCGATAGAATGTGGAGGGTTCTGAGTTTTGTCCGAGAACAATCGGGAACCAATTCTTCAGCAGCGGACAAAGAGGAGGTCGACCCTATTTGATCCAATCAGACAGCATTAGCGAAACATTGTTCACCAATCAAACGTCGCAGCATGACTCTAAACATTCGGTACATTTGATGTGTGATTTCAAGGTGAGACTCCGACTTGTGTGTGCTATTCATGTTATTTTCATGGGACGTTCAGCGTGGTCTGGAGTCGCCGTTGTACCATTTTCTATAGGGTATGTTATTTGGTGGTTGCATTCGTTTAGAGATGCTGATAAGATTCTAATGGATACAGTGGTTGACATTCACCAAGTCAACCATACATTCACCAAGTCAATCATACATTCACGAAGCCAACAACTCATTCACCAAGCGAACAACTCATTCACCAACTGAACAACGCATTTACCAAGTCAATCTTACATTCGCCGAATCACCACACCCCCTTTCATTGTTGAGGGGAAACCGCTAACAGGCTCATCCAGCGATGGAGCGACGGACGGAGAGCGATGGATCGACAGTCTGCTGTCGCCGTCGCATCCAACGGCTCGAGACGGCGCTTCTTCTCCTTGCAACGCCTTCGCTCAGGATCCACGCATTGTGTTTCCAGGCGGAAGGAGTGGTGTGGGAACCGCTCGAGGCCTGGCGTCGAGTCGGAAGCTTGGATACTAGAGACGCATTGAGAACGAACCCGAGCTGGTCTCAGCATGTCGACTGCGTTGAGAATCAGCTCTGGATTGGCGCGTGTTGAGGAAACCCGTCCGTGTTATCACTGCTGTAGCTGATTCGTTCTCCTGGGTCGGAAGCGACGTTGACCCAGTGGGAGACATGAGTGTCCGTCTGGTAACGCCTCAATAGCCATGCGCAAGATCGAGACGCCTGTCATGCTGACGCTGGTCGCCATGCCGCTGCCGCTTTCCGATCCATCATTCTCGTTTTGAAGCATGCCCAGGAGTGTCGTCAACGACCAGCGGGAAACCTCTCGCACAAGGTTTTTCTCTCGCTCCCGCCTTCGAGTGACTCGTCACTATATCTGTTGTCTCACTACAGTGCCATGCCGGTCAAGCCAAGTGCGCAGCACCACTGGAGCCAAACGTTGGCGATTGGCTGCCGGACATTGAGCAGATCGCGATGGAGGACCTGTTGCTGAGCGAGCTGTCGGCGGACACGCTAGCGGCCCTGCAGGCGCACTTGCTGGCCGCGCAGCCGGTCGACCAGGCCGAGGAGAACGAGGTGTCGGAGGACTTTCGCCTCTCGCAATTGTGCGCGACCGCCGCGACGATCCGGCCGAGCCAGCAACTGAATCCGGCGACTGACCGTCTCCTCTGTTCGATTGGCCCGCAGCTGGTACGACGACCGCACGGGCCGCACGCTGGCGCAGGAAGCTATCGAACACAGTAGCGAGGAGCTGCGCATCGCGTTCGTGAGCACACCGGCGGCGTACCGCGACTTCCTCAAGATCCAGAAGGAGGCTGAGGACGAAGGCAAGCCGATCGACGGCAGCAACGTGTATCTGTTCGAGTTCGACCCGCGCTTCGGCGACAAGTACGGCGACCAGTTCGTCTTCTACGACTACAACACGCCGACGGATCTGCCTGAGAAGTTCCACCACTTCTTCGACTATGTGCTGATGGAGCCACCATACCTGGTGCGTTTGGTGCGCTGTGCGACTTTGAGTGGCGCAAAGTCATTGACGGACGGCTTTGGGACATTGCGACTGCGACGGCGTGCACACTGATAGAACCCCAACTGTATGGGGAAGTTCTCCGACACGATGCGGTGGCTGGCGCGAGAAGTGCGCAGCGAGCCGGGCAAGAAGGATGCGATCGTGAACCCGTCCACCTTCATCACGGGTACGTCGTGCATACGTTGAGTGTTGGAGCCCGCACTCGTCGCGGCTCGCACGTTTGCCGTGCGCCTGACGAGGTTTGGTGCTGGAACCAGCGCGCGGACTGCGCAAGGATATGCTAGGCGACCTGGGGTTCACTCCCACGGGATTCTACCCGAGCTTCGAGTCCAAGCTGTCGAACCAGTTGCTGACGTACACCAACTACGAGTCGGCGCGCTTCGGCAAGTGCACTGAAGAGTTCGATGAGTAGAGCGCTTGGGGATCTCTCGAAAGGTCTTTGTGGCGTCACCAAGAGCTCGCGTCGCGAGGCCAAGCGAGCTCAGTGTACTAAAGAGCAGGCGTCGAAGTCTGCAGTCGTCTATCTCCTCGCAGGCCCCACGTCGTGGCCAAGGAGAGCAACAGACCACGCACACGTGGACGCATGGAGTCGAGCGCGAGCGAGTCCTTGGTCAGTTGCCGATTGTGCAAACATTCCTCACGCCGGTGTTGGATGCAACCAGCACTCACTCACACGACCAACACTCGCATCCGCTTGTGCGTTACCGGTGTTGACGCCTCGAGCGACTTCGGTAATCTCCTCATCAACATGCCATGATGAGATGAGGACGCCGCGCGATTGCCTCGCCGTGGTTGGCCACCGCCTCCGCTGCAGTCGTCCCCGCCGTGCACCACCTCGATGTGTGAGCTGCTCATCTGGGCAGCTCGATTAGAGTCGTTGTTTAGATGAGGAGGCCGTGCTATAGCCGCTGGCGTTCGTCTTTGCGTCGAGCGTACAGTAGTGGCCTGGACCGCAGTTCCATCGCGATCCATCGGCTAGACACAAGGCCGCAGGCTGTCAGCGAAAGCGAGACCATAACAGACAGCCATGCTTGCGCTCTCGACGCAAACAGCATGGGATGGATGAGAGGCAGGCGTGAAGCCACATTGCACCCAATAGCACTCGCATCGAAAAAAGGTGTTATTGCTGCGGCTGCTGCCGCTGTTGCTGCTGGATGGACGGCCTCATCTCAATAGACGCGTGCCATGTCAGCATGTGCGAGGGCAAGAACATAGTCGGCGCGTGCACTTTGGCTACGGACAAGCAGCATCATCGTGATCTCATCAGATGATGACAGCGCGCACGTTGAAGTGGTTTGTCCCATGAGAACAACTATTCGCCAACATTCTTCCGCAAGTCACTCCAGCACAGAGAAGCCAGGTCTTGGCTTGCGCGATCGCCACGGGACTGAGCACGGACTCTCGGGTCCTAGTCGTGCCTCGTGGAGCCCTTTTCATGCAGGACAGCGCTCTCGATCTGTTTGGGGCCGGCAAGTCGAGCGAATAGGCTCGCGCGGCATGGACATTGAGATCTTTTGGCGCGCATCGGTCGAGAAGAAGACTCGTTTGCACCGATGGTGTTCGAGGCAGTGGCGCTGTAGACTCCATGTGAAAGGCCCGGAGGCAGTTATATTATCGATTGAAGAGTCTCATCGACGCTTTTCATCCGCTGCTCTCCTCTCACTCAAGCAGTCGCGATGATCAGCGGATCCGGCCGTGCGCTAGCGCCTCGTGGGAGCGCTTGGCCTTGGGCTTGCGCGTTGCAGTCGCGTCAGGCGAACTCGGAGTCTTCCCGGCTGCTCCATTCTTCTCGACCTTGACGCCGTCGGACTCACTTGCGTTGCTCGAGGAGCGTCCGATGTGGAGGACGTCGCGGATCTTGGACAGCGTCGGAAGCGTCGAGCTGGACTCCATCTCTGCCGCCACTGCTGCTGCTGCTGTTGAAGGTTGCTGGTGTTGCTTGCGCCTGGAAAATTGGAGAATGAGAGCAATCGCAGCGCTCTTTGGTGCGCCAGCGAACCCAACGAGATCGCTCGCAGGTACACGCCAGCGAGTGATTCCGCAACCAACGGATTTAGCGGCGGCGATCCGAACAGACCACGTGTGCGTCTCGAGCAAGCAAAGACCTTCACTCTATGTGCACCAGTCAACAACGCATCACCTACACTTGAACATCAAAGTCAGTGCATCGTAACACAGCGCAGGCAGTTGTTGCGACCACGAGAACGCGCGTTGGCAAGCGAGTGCGGGCGATACATCCTGTGGGAGTGGCGCGCGCTCCAATTGTCGCAGTCGATGCTGTCGGCGGATGGCGTGGTCGTGAAGTCTTCTCTTCCTTCTCTATCCTTGCTACGACACGTGTGCTGCTGCCCAATGGGCGGCGATCGCTAGCGCACACTCTACTCTTCGTCTGAATCTCCAAACGCCTCGGCGCTGAGCCCGAAGCGCGCGGACGAGTAGTTGGTGTAGGTGAGGAACTGGTTCGACAGCTTGGACTCAAACGTCGGCGTGAAGCCGGACGGCGTGAAGCCCAAGTCCACATAAATATTCTTCCGAAGCATCCGGGCTGTCATCCCACGTGCCGGTCAGACTCGCACGGAGTTTTGATACCCACAAGAACAGCAGCCGCACCCGTGATGAACGTGCACGGATTGAGGATGTGATCCTTCTTGCCAGCAACCGCCTCGACGTCCTTGGCAAGCCACCGCATCGTATCCGCGAACTTGCCCATACAGTTGGGGTTCTACACGACAGACATCCCACAGCGGGCAGTCAGGTACTCCGTCCTAGTCTCGCTCGGCGCAACATCGATGGCAGTTCGCTCGACTCACCAGGTACGGCGGGTCCACCAGGATGTAGTCAAAGAAGTGGTGGAACTTCTCAGGCAGATCCGTCGGCGTGTTGTAGTCGTAGAAGACGAACTGGTCGCCGTACTTGTCCTCGAAGCGCCGGTCGAACTCGAACAGATACACGTTGCTGCCGTCGATCGGCTTGCCTTCGTCCTCAGCCTCCTTCTGGATCTTGAGGAAGTCGCGGTACGCCGCCGGTGTGCTCACGAACGCGATGCGCAGTTCCTCGCTACTGTGTTCGATAGCTTCCTGCGCCAGCGCGCGGCCCGTGCGGTCGTCGTACCAGCTACAGCGCAAGACGACTGGCGTCAGAGACCTCCTCCTAGATCACGAGAGGGCGACTGCATCATCGCTGCTGCATGCTCCGTACAACTGCGACAATCGGAAGTCCTCCGAGACGCCGGCCTCCTCCTCGGCCTGCTGACTCTGCAGATGCGCACGCAGCGCCGCCAGCGTCTCCGCCGACAGCTCGCTCGACAGCAACGCGTCCATCTCGTCCTGTTTTGCTTGGCGTTCGTTGGCCACAATGGGCTCATGCCATAGAACCCTGCAAAAGCCGATCGCCTGGGAAGGGTAGGATGTACCGTGCTTGCTTTCTTAGAAGGCATGAGGGATAATGGCAAGTGCCCAATGGGTTGAAAGCGAGAACAAGAGGCCAGCAGCAGCAGTAGCACGTCAAGCGGGCGAGCAGGCGAGCCGACGAGGGGAGAAGCAGGCGAGCGAGCAAGCGGAGGAGCGGGTCAGTGAGCGAGTGGATCAGTGCGCGAGGAGAGAGAGAGTGAGGGCCACAGCACAAGCGAGCGAGCAAGAGAAAAAGCAACCGGTTGTCGGAGCCTGGTGCAGCAACACATAACGCAAGAGAGAAGCAGCCGACCATCGATGGAGCAACTCGTGACGAGAGCGCGCGTCGTGAGTCGCTCGCAGCCGCAAATCGCCGCGCTCCCGCACGTGCGTGAGCTGTTAGCGTCCTTCCTCGCACCGGCGGCCTCGTGGACGATCGAGCGCGCGATCCGCAGTGGGTACCGGCGATTGGCTGTATATTTGGTGCAGGAACTTGCGTCGAATGCGGAGCGCCACGAGCTCGACAAGCGTGCGTACGTGCGTCAATGTGTCGTTCCGTTGGCTGCGGAGGAGGGCGACGTCGCG
>JAADYC010000820.1:0-12998 GCA_023338135.1 Phytopythium kandeliae
GCAGCTCGAGCGCCTTCGGGTCTCCCTTGAAGAGGTTGAAGATGATGGTGGTGGACGTGTCGTCGTCGGAGAAGTTGGAGTTGTAGAAGCTCTCGCTCATGGGAAGCAGCTCTTGTTGGGGAGTATCCACCACAAATTGAGCGAATGGAGTGTCATCCGGTGCCGCGGTCGATGCGGAAGACAAATGAGATGCCTTGAGCATTCCCCAGTTGGTAGCACTGCCGCTGGAAGAGCTCACGCTGCCTAACATGTTGGATGACAAATGCCACGAGAGGACGAGGACAGCGACTAGTAGTATCACTGCCATTCGTCGTCCCATCCTCGGGAGCGCCGATCCATCGAGAGTAGCCATGACGCTCGCGTTGATCAACCCGCTTGGCTGGCTCTTCGATTATGAGCGTATCGTGACGTAGGTGTTGGCGCGTGAGCGAAGCTAGTATGGGGTGTAGGTCGAAACTGAGCATGCGATGGGTGTGCAGATCCAATTCGGGGTGCTCTGAAACGACTGATAGCCAAATAGGGAAGCAGTGGCGGTTAGGAAACCGTGTGGGACGGTGTTGCCGCTTTGGGCGGCGACAGGAACCAAGGAACTCGCACAATGCAAAAGCAGTGCGTTGACCATGATGGGGAACCATTGGTGCGGACCAATATGGGTCGCTTGTCGCACGAAGCGTGTCTCCATCCAGGCAGACGCGGTTTCGAGCCGATGACCAGGCGAAGATGCGAACTTTCTTGGAGCTGAGCTGAGCAAGCAGGCTGGACAGATCCAGCGCCATAGTCCATGGCGCTGAGCGTGGCCTTGACGGCGCATATTTTGACCAGCGAGCGAGAAATATACTGTAAGAGTCCGTCAAAGTGCGATATTTGGTGCGCTACCTTTTGTTACTGCTCGCAATTCAAATCCGGCGCCGGCCGAGCATGGAGACGTTCGAGCGCGAGGCGCCGCTGTTCGACCGGCGCTTCCACGTGCTCGTGCAGTACCCGGACCGCGACGAGAAGCTGCTGCCGCTGACCGTGCGGCTACTTAATGGCGTGCGCGTGCGTCGTATGCGTCCCTCTCGCCGCTGCGAGCGCGTCAATGGAGCGTCTCACCGCCGTGTTGCTCTCTGTGACTTCGGACGCTACAGAGCAGCGCGAGCAGCCAAAAGGAGCGCGTGCTGCGCGTGGAGGTGACGGACGACGACGGCGCGGATCCGTTCTTCCTGTTCCTATGGAGCGTCTCGGAGGAGGAGTTCCACGAGCTCAAGGCGCAGCAGCGGCTGCTCGTGGACTTCGCGTCCTTCCCCGCCAACCTCATCGAGCTGCTCGAGTGCTGCCTCAAGGACAGCAAGTGGCTGCCCTCGGTGGAGGAAGGAGGTGATAGCAGCAGCAGCGGCAGCGGGAGCAGCGAGGAAGTCAAGACGGACGCGCAGGCGGACGCGGAGCATGCGCGCTCGCAAATGGCACGCTCGCAAGGCCCCGTCCCGCTCAGGTTGACGTCTACTGTGACGCATGCGTCTGCTTCGACGCACTTCAGCGAGATAGACTCTCGCTCTCTCACATACTCACTCACTATATGATGCAGCTACTTGGCGGTGCTCAACACGTGCAACCGCGCGGGCGAGTCGGTGTTCAGCATCGTCGAGACGAACCCGTTCAAGCACCTGACGCATCTGTCGCTGCGATTCCACCCGGGCGACGACGCGGCCATCAAGGCGTACCTGGCCGCGAGACTGGCGCAAGTGAACGACGAGAAGCGCGCGCTCGCCTCCAAGCTGCGAACAGCCTCGACGGACCGCGACGAGCGCTCACGCAACGAGCTGCGCTTACAGAAGGAGCTGGATACGCTACAGCAGCAAACGGACGCGCTGCTGTCGCAGGAGCGCCTGCAATACGCCGATGAGCTGAACGCGCAGGTCTGTTCGGGGTAGTAGCGCGCGGCGGATGGTGCTGTGTCTGTTCTTACGGAGGCGATGTCCTGTAGAGGGAGCGCGCCGCGACGGTATTGAAGGAGCGCGAGGACGCTCTGAATGCCAAGATCGACGCGCTGACGCACAAGTTCGATGCGGAGGTGAGCTAAAGAGCTTCGTTCCTATCCGAATGCGAGGGTCAAGCCTCTCACGCTGGTTCCGGGCAGATCAAGGCGCTCAAAGAGCTTGCCGACGCAAATGAGGCACGCGTGCAGGCGCTGAGCAAGGAGAAGTATCAGAACGATCTGCTGATCGACCAGCTCCGCGCGCAGTCGAAGGACCTCGGGGCGAACAAGTCGGAGCTTTCGCGCGAGCTCGAGGCGCTGCGATCCGAGAACAAACAGCTCGACCAGAAGGCGTTCGAACAGGAGAAGCAGATCAACGTGCTGCAGCTGCGAGCTAGCGGATTGCAGCAGCAACTGGCCGACAAGGAGGAGGTGATCACGAAGACGACTGAGATGCTGCAGTCGGCGCAGACGCACAACCAGGAGGTGGAGGACTCGCTCAAGATGTACCGCGACAACCACGCGCGCCTGCAGCAGAAGCTCGAGCTGAGCATCTCGGAGATCAACAAGGTGCGTGGGCTCATAGTATGTGCCGGTGTGTCGTCGAGTGTGGGGAGCTGACGGCCATTGTGGCTGGTGGCAGGGTAACGAGATTATTGAGCGGATCCAGAACGAGAGCCGCGCGCTCAAGTCCAAGATCAAGATGAAGACGAAGATCATCAAGCAGCAGGAGCAGGTCGTGGAAGAGAAGCAGCTGCAGCGAGAGGAGCTCATGCTGCAACTCAAGGCGGCACGCGAGGACTTGCGCAAGCGGGACGAGCACGTGGAGGCGCTCAAGGTGGTTGCCTGACTAGCTCTGCGTCCCGCGGCTCTTGGCGGCGACAACGATGCGGTTGGACTGACGGGACCGTCTACTGTCGACGGTAGGGAACGATCCGGGAGCTGAGTCAGAAGCTGGAGGAGAGCAACAAGCTGCTGGCGTCCAACCAACAAGGTTCGGTGCCTACTTGCGTGCCGTGCGTCGGGTTGCGGCAGCTTGGCTTGGCTGACGCGTCCGCTCTGCGCTGCGCAGTCATCGCGTGGCTCAACAAGGAGATCAACGAGGCGCAAGTGGCGCACCATCGGCGCGCGACAGCGCACCCATCCGTGCTTTCGTTCCGCCCAGCCGACAAGGTATCGTACGCTACTCGTGGACGTCCCTCGCGCTCGGTTGGTCCATCCTGACGCTGTTGGTGCGGCATGCATCGCAGTTCCCGCCGTCTACAGCCGAGTAGCGCACGAACCGCTCGCTCTCTGTTAACGACGCGTCTCTCTTCTCATTGAGCTTCTTCCGTCCCGCCGCGATCTTTCGTCGCTCTCCAACGCTCGATGTGCCGGCGCGTCTCGCTACAGGACGAGCCCGCCATCGACACGGATGCACTGACCCGTGATGTAGGAGGCGTCGTCGCTCGCGAGGAAGGCTACGAGCCTGGCGACCTCGTCGGGCGCCCCGAGTCGCCCGAGTGAGACGCCAGCGAGCGCACGGTCCCTCGCGGCGGCGCTCATGGCCGCTGTCATGTCCGTGTCGATGAAGCCGGGTTCGACGAGGTTGACGCGGATGTTGCGACCGCCGAGCTCCTTGGCGAGCGACTTGGTGACGCCTGCGAGCGCCGCCTTGGACGCGCTGTACGCCGCCTGGCCCGCGTTGCCGCTCGAGCCGACGACGCTGCCGAGAGTCACGATGCTGCCATAGCGCCGCTGCAGCATGCCCTTGGCCACGGCGCGCGTCATCTGCACGGGGCCGACGAGGTTCGTCAGCAGCAGCTCGTCCAGCTCGGCGTCGTGCAGGCGCAGCAGCAGCGCGTCCCTGGATACGCCCGCGGCGTTCACGAGCGCGGAGACACCGTCTCCGAGCCGCGCGCACGCCTGCGCCACGACGCGCGCGGCCGCGTCGGCGCCGTCCGCCTCGCCGTCTCCGAGCCGCGTCGGCGCGCGGTACTCGAGCCCGACGACGTCGGAGGCGATGCTGCGCGCCGCCTCCTCGGCGCGGGACAGCGCGCGAGATGTGAGCGCCACTCTCCATCCCTGCGCGTGCAGCCGCTTGGCGACCGCGAGCCCGATGCCGCGGCTGCCGCCGGTCACAAGCGCCACCCGGGGTGGCGGCGGCATGCTGGAAGGTTGTGCGCGAACGGAGATCGCGTTTGATCTGAGTAGATCAGATCTGAGGATTGATGTCTGTGATCCGCAATACGTGTGGTGGGTTCGCGGCCTCTCACGCTTGGAAGGTCAAGGATACGCTCCGATGTAAACCGGACATTCGCGCGGTTATTCCGGACCGCAGCGCAGAAGGAAGTCCCTTCGCCGCAGTCGACGACCTGACCACTTTCCCCAAGCGGACGCCGCGGACGCAGAGCAGCGTCGCGCGCCATCGTCTGCCCACCGCCTCGGCCGCTCGAGCATGGCGTGTCCATCGTGCGGGACGCCGGCGGGCGGCGCGCGCTTCTGCTCCAACTGCGGCTTCCACCTTGGCGCGTCTCCCGCGCCGGCGGCCGCGCACAGGAGCAAGTCGGTCGACGCGGCGGCCAGGAAAAGCAGGAAGAGCAAGAAGAAGAGCAAGGCGAAGAAGAGCGCGTCGGCGACGGACAAGGAGGAAGGGACGGAGGAGGAGGACGCGCCGCTCGTGGTACCGCCTGCGGCGTCCGGGGACGAGGCGTCGGCCATCTACCGGCGCATGCTCGCGGCTGTGCGCGGCGCGAACCGCGACAACGACGAGGTCGTCGCTGGCTTCAAGCGCGACTGCAAGGCGTACGGACAGGGTGAGCTCAAGGCCGCGCTCTTCTGCACGCGGCTCGAGACGTACTTCGGCTCGGGCATCATGCTCGAGCACATGTTGCCGCAGCTGGCGCAGCTCATCCCGGACGACCGCAAGCGCCGGAAGCTCGTCAAGGCGCACCGCAAGCGTGCGGCTGGCACCAAGGCCCACGGCGCCGGTGGCAGCGGCAGCGGTAGCAGCGGCGGTCAGCACCGACACGGGCGGCCCGTGTCGACACCCGGCGTGTTGACGAGCGCGGCGGGCGAGAACCCGCCGGCGCGGCAGCGCTCGTCTGGCAGTCGGCGACCGTACTCGACGTCCGATATGCCGGCGCGCGACAGCGTCGAGAGCAGCGAGGGCAGTCAGTCGAGCTCCGGCGGCGGCGGGCACCGAGGCACACTGATCGAGGCGGCGCGGGGGTCGCGCCTCGGACGCGGGCGGTACGCAGACACGCCCAAGTGCTCGATCTGTAGCGAGGACTTCGACCTGAAGAACCGGCGGCACCACTGCCGCAAGTGCGGCGCGGCCGTGTGCAAGACGTGCTCGCCCGCGCGCATGCTCGTGTCGCCCGAGCAGGTGTCCGGCGCGCAGGCGCGCAAGTACGACCCGGCGCATCCGCAGCGCGTGTGCACTATCTGCGCGCCGATCCTGCAGGCCTTCCAGAGCGGGCTCAACTCGCAGTACGCCAATTGCCACAAGGAGAACCCGCACGAGGCCAAGACGCGGCTGCACCTGCCCTACAGCCGTTCGCTCGAGAAGGAGTGCCGCAACGCCGCTGACATCCTCGGCAACTTCTTCCGCCCGAGCTTCGGCGCCGACAGCGACCGGTACATCCCCGTCACGTTCCTCAAGAAGGCCAGGGGACTCGCCTTCCTCACGGTGCTTAAGGCCGGGCTGTTCATCACGGCCAAAGCCGGCACAGGCGTTGTGATCGCCAAGCTTGACGACGGCTCGTGGTCGGCACCGTCGGCCATCGGCACCGCGGGCATCGGCGGCGGGCTCGAGGCCGGCGGCGAGCTCATCGAGTTCATGATCATCATGGGCTCAGCCAATGCCGTCAAGGTCTTCCACCGCACGCAGGTGAACGTCGGCGGCGGGCTGAGTGTGGCACTTGGACCTTACGGCCGCGACGCACTCGCGCAGGCGGCGGCCAGTCGCGGCGGCTTCAACGCCAACTTCAGCTACTCGCACAGCCGCGGGCTCTTCGCGGGCATCTCGCTGCACGGCGCGGTCATCACGGCGCGCACCGAGATGAACACGAACTTTTACGGCCAGCAGCTCACGCCTGAGACCATTTTGAGCGGCCAGGTGCCGCGTCCGCGTGCCGCCCAGTGCCTCTACGACGCCATCGATAGCGCCATGGACGGTGTCGCGCAGTTCGATGCGCGTCCGCCGCCGCCGGCGCGATGCGCGGCCTGCCGCTGCGACACGTTCGTGGCCAAGGCCTTCTCCCGCAAGTGCAAGACCTGCGCTCATGACCACGCCAAGGCGGGCTGAGCCACGCCGAGTTGCGCCACGCCACACCGCGCTGTACTGCTGAGTCGTAGCCACGGCCGTATGAGAGACGAACAGGAAGCTGCTTGTTCAAGCACGCACGTGGGACGGAGCGCGCGCAGTCGGCGGCCATCAACCCGCTCCAGTCACTGGCCTCGCCTCGCCTCGCTTCGCCTCGCCTCTCGGCTCGAGCACTCGTTGCCTCTTATCCGCGGCAGCGGCGGCCTCACGAACGCGCAACGCGGTCCGACCGCCCTTTCCTCTTATCATCGCGCACGCGTGTACTTTCCGAGCCTTTGGCCGTCGGCAGTCTTGAGTTCGCGCGCGCGGCGGGAGAAGAAGGCGGCGGCGGAGCTGCGGGCATGACAGACATGACGGACGCGCCGCCATGCGAGTGCGACGTGCTGCGCGTCAAGACCTGCGGCGTCTTCTGGTGCCTCGCGGGTGGCGCGCGGGTCGGCGACGAGGTGTCTCGGAGGCTGACGCGTCTATTGCGGATGTCTTTGTGTGTGGACGTGTGTCTCTTTCTTGGTGTGTGTGTGCCTATCGGTCAGGTGCCGCGCGGTTGTGACGTTCATGTGCCGGTCGGTGGCGTGGGATCGCGGCGAGAGCCGCTGGTCGCCTGTGCTCGTGGTGGCGCGCCATCCGCTGCTGGGCGGGACGACGGAGATCCCATTAGCGGACCTGACGCAGCCGCTGCGCGTCGTGAGTCCAACACCGCGACAGGAGCGACGCCACATCTGGAGCATCACGCTCGGCACGTCGCGGCGCACACTGAATCTGCGCGCATCCAGCACCGCGCAGTACGCCAAGTGGACGCGACTGACGCGCGAGTGGCTGCAGCTCGGGCACGACATGTCGGCGTCGGTCGCGACGGCATCGCCCACGGCCACGCCGGCGAGTGACGTGACGAGCGCGTACCGCTGGCACAGGCACTACTCGAGGGCGTTCGCGCACTGGTCCCTCGAGTCCAAGCCGGTGGCCGCCTCGTCCGTGCCCTGGACGCTTGAGATGCTGCCGTCGCCGCTGTCGTCCCCGCCGTGTTCCGCTCGCTCCGAGAGCTCGATGCACTTCGCCGCGACGACGGACCCAGCTGTGTCGCGTCACCGCCTCGAGCGCGACTCGGATGCGACTGAGAGCCACGAAAGCGGCGGCTACCAAGGCGGTGATGATCCGCTCGAGACGGGCGGCGGCTCGCGGTCCGTCTTCTCGCTGCTGCAGGCGCTGCAGGCGCAGGACGCCTCACTCGAGACCCTGAGCTCGGGAATGAGCAGTGTAGAGGCCCTGTCGATCGGCCCACTAAGCGAGAGCACGACGGACGGAGGCGTGGACGAGAGCATCGACTGGGGACACCCTACGGGACGTGCGGCTTCGTCCGCGTCGCTTTCGTCCTGGCTATCAGCGAACGAGGCGGAGGATAACGCCGGCGGCAGCATCAGTCACTCGCGATACACGCCGGTTACGGCCGCGGCGGAGCTTGAGCTGGAGCTGGAGCTGGAGCCGACTGGCGGCCGTGCGAGCGAGGACGCCGGCGGCGCGGACGAGCGCGAGAGCTTCGACTACGAGGCTGCCTTCCCGTGGGTCTTCACGGACGCGCCGGACCGCCGCGTCGTTGTCATGACGGGCCCACGGCCCGCCGGCGGCGGAGGCAGAGGCGGAGGCGCCCAGACGATCTACTTCTTCTGAGCGCAGCGCGCAGGACAGGCCGATAGCAAAGTCGCCGGCGGTACTTGGCGCGACCTTTATCCAACGACGGCATTGGATCTTGTGCGCGCTTCGACATATTGGTGCTTTTCGCGCCGTGGCGTACCGTTGTGTACTTGTTAGTAGCGCTGCGCCGCCCGCCAACCGACCGATACAAATCCCAAGTCGTTCGCTCGCCAGGGAAACTTCGCATAATCAATCCGCTCAGCCCACCATGGCGGCGTCCTCGCATCGGAAGCGGCAGCGCTCGCGCTCGCGCTCGCGGTCCACGGAGCGGCCCGCGCGACGCGGCGGGCGTTCCCCGCCGACAAAGGATCGCGATCTTGGCGAGCAGGAACGGCGCGAGGCCGAGCGCATCGCCGAGATCGCGCGGCGCGCGGAGGAGCGCGCCGCCGAGCGCGAGGCCGCGGCGAAAGGCGGGAAGGCGTCGGCACCTGCGCAGAAGCCGAAGCGCGAGACCGCTGAAGCGAACGCACCGGAGAAGAAACTTCCGCTCAAGATCGATAGCGGCGCGGCCGGGCCATCCGCCTCCGCATCTGCCTCCACCGACGCTGCCGCGGCGACTGGTGCGCTTCCCAAGGTCGCATTCCGGTCGAAGGCGCAGCGCCAGCAGGACGCGCTCGCACGGCTCGAGCAGAAGCGGAAGGAGGTGCGTCCACCCCTCCACATGCCTGGCCTTATAGTTCTTGCGCTTGAAGTCGCCTATCCACTAAACGTCGGTACTTTCGGATGCAGATGGAGAAGCAGCGGCGGGAGGCGGACGAGGCGCGGCGTCAGTTCCTCCAGCGCCAGCGCGATGCTGGCGGCCGCGCGCGCCATGGAGGGGATGTCGGCCGCTCACGCACGTCCGGAGACAACGTAAGCTCGTCTGGCCGCTCCAGCCGCGCCGCGGCGTCCGCATCCACATCCGCATCCACCAGAGACTCGGCGCCGTCGAGCTCCAGCGCAAGCGATCGGAACGAGGAGAAGGCGCTGCAAGCGATCAAGGAGCAGTACCTGGGCAAGAAGGCACCCAAGAAGAAGGTGGTCAAGGCGAGCGAGAAGTTCTCCAAGGTGTTCCAGTTCGACTGGGAGGCGTCCGAGGACACGTCGCACGATCTGAACCCGTTGTACTCCAAGCGCATGGACGTGAACCTGCTCTTCGGCCGCGGCTACCGCGCGGGCGTCGACATGCGCGAACAACGAAAGCACAATACGTTCCTGAACGAGTTGAGCCAGAAGCGCCAGCGCGAGCTGCAGGCCGCCGACGAGCGCAACAGCGCGCTGTCCAAGGAGGAGGTCGCGCAGCGCCAGGCGGAGCGCGAGCGCGCCGTGCGCAGCATGCAAGACCGCGAGCGCGACCGCATGCGCGAGCTCGCGACGCGCGAGGCGCAGACCATGGGCACGCATTGGTCGGAGAAGCCACTGGAGGAGATGAAGGAGCGCGACTGGCGCATCTTCCGCGAGGACTTCGACATCACGCTCAAGGGCGGTCGGGCGCCCAACCCGCTGCGCAAGTGGTCGGAAGCCACCGGTCTACCGGACGCCGTCTTCCAGGCGATCCGCGCGCTCGGCTTCGAGCGCCCGTCGCCGATCCAGATGCAGGCCATCCCCATCGGGCTCCAGCGCCGCGACATCATCGGCATCGCCGAGACGGGCTCGGGTAAAACGGCAGCCTTCATGATTCCGATCATTGCGTACCTGTATCAGCTCCCGCCGTCCATGATCGCGCGCACGGGCGAGCAGGGGCCGCTGGCGCTCGTCATGGCGCCGACGCGCGAACTGGCGCTGCAGATCGAGCAGGAGACCATCAAGCTGTCCAAGTTCACGAGTCTCGGCGCGATGGCTGACCGCGAAGGCGCGCCACTGCGCACGCTTTCGGTCGTGGGCGGACAAAACATTGAGGAGCAGGCGTTTCGGCTCCGCGAGGGCGTGGACGTGATCATTGGAACGCCCGGCCGCCTCATGGACTGCCTCGAGAACCATTACCTGGTGCTGAACCAGTGCAACTACGTGGTGCTGGACGAGGCAGACCGGATGATTGACATGGGTTTCGAGCCACAGGTCGTGGCCGTGCTGGAGAACATGGGCTCGCTGCTCAAGTCAGAAAACGAGGAAGAGATGGAGCAGCAACTGTCGCTGGCCTCGTCGGGCCGTGGGCTGCTGCACAACTTCCGCGTGACAAGCATGTTCAGCGCGACGATGCCGCCCGAGGTGGAGCGCCTCGCCAAGACGTTCCTGCGCCACCCGGCAATCGTCAAGATCGGCGACGAGGACTCTGGCAAGAACAAGCGCATCGACCAGCGCGTGGTCTTCATGAAGCCGGTCAAGAAGAAGGACAAGCTTGTGGAGACGCTGCGCGACATTGTCGGCGCGCAGCAGCCGCGCTCGCGCAAGGAGCGCGTGGTTGACGGGCACAAGGTGATCGTCTTCGTCAACATCAAGAAGGAATGCGACATGGTGTACAAGGCCGTGTCGGCCGCCGGCTTCCGCGCGACGATCCTGCACGGCGGCAAGTCGCAGGACCAGCGCGAGGAGAGCCTTAAGGGCTTCCGCGAGGGCTACTGCGACGTGCTCGTGGCCACGGACGTGGCCGGTCGCGGCCTCGACATCCCTGACGTGACGCACGTGGTCAACTACGACCTGCCGTCCAAGATCCAGAGCTACACGCACCGCATCGGTCGCACGGGCCGCGCCGGCAAGGAGGGCATCGCCATCTCGTTCCTCACGGACGGCGACGAGGACATCATGTATGACCTGAAACAGTACCTCGTGGCCACCAACATGCCCGTGCCAGCTGAGTTGGCGAGCCACCCGTCCGCTAAGGCGGCGCCAGGCGTGCGCGACGAGAAGGGTAACGTCATCGCGCGCTCCAAGCGCGACACGGTCATCTTCGCCAAGTGACGGCCGCGCGGCTCGAGGGATCGAGCGCCAAGTCAAGCCAAAGACGTCCGATCTTCTGAACGAGTCGGTCTCTTGTGCCTACTGCTTAGTTACTACGTGCGCGCTCGCCGTCTCCGTCCTCCTGGTCGTTCGAGCCGAGCCGAGCGCGGCGGGGACGGGAGCTACTGCTGAGATGGAGGATATATAGGAACGCCGGCTGCGGCGCCGTGGCGCCAACGGACTGACCGGTCGGCCGGCTTGCTCAGCTGATCTCTATAGACACGCCGAGGTGGTGTGCGTCGCTGTCGTAGTGCCGCATGTCCATCTGCGCCGACACGCGCGTCTTGAGGTGCGCCGACGTGCGCCACTCGTAAGCGCCGACCAAGATGCCGTCCGACCCGAGCGAGCCCGCGAGCGCCTCCTTGTCGCTCAGCGCGTACTTGGCGCGCAGCCGCAGCGTGTTGCGGGCTTTCCGTCGGTCGAATACGAACGCCGAGCCGACGAGGAGCTCCGGCCGCAGCGCCTGCGCCACGTCCAGCCGTACCAGCCGGCCCTTGTCGTTCCTGTTGGCATCAACACCAGCACCACCAGTCGGTCATGGGCCACCGGTCACCACGCGCGTTGCGTCGAGCAGCGATAGTTGGCTCGCAACGCAGCGGGGAATTGACAGGCAACGAGGAGCACGCACACTTGCAGCAGCGCCGTGAGGTCATCGTGCGCGTAGCTGGCGGCCGCATTGAGCGTGGTGAAGCGCCCGAGGCGGTCGCTGTGGTCCAGGCCGACGTCGTAGGCGCCGATGACGGCGGCCGCCACGTCGCCGGCGGCGGCGCCGAGCGTCGCCTCGAGCGTGGGGCCGTTCACGGCGTCGATCTTCGCGCCGGCGAAGACGCGCTCGCCCTTGTAGTCGCACCCGATGCGCGCGAAGCTCGCGGGTGCCTTGTCCGTGGCCGACTCGTGCGCCTCGAGCGTGAAGCGCACGCGGTCGCTCGCGCGCAGGTGCGCCAGCAGCTCCAGGTGACGCTCCGAGCTCAGGCGCAGGCTCGTCGTGATCATGGCGTTCAGCTGGCTCTCACACACGAGCGACGAGGCCACGCCGCGCTTCGCCGCCGTGCGGAAGAAGGGCGACACGACCTGCGTCTGCAGCCCGAGCGCTGTGCCGGCCGGCGTCACGGCGTTCAGCGACACGGCGTGCCGCGAGAAGGAGCTCGGCTCCGGCGCGTCCGCCAGCGCCGCGTGCTCGTCCAGGAAGTCCGCGTACAGGCAGCTGCTCAGCCCCTTGGTCGCCGCGCGCCGGGGGGTCGCCATGATCGCGCGCTCCCGCTACTAGACGACCTCGCTCGGCTCGGTCGCTCGCACTCACGCGGCGGCTTCCTCCCTTCCTCGCGGCTCGCGCGGTTGTCCGTCCCGGATGGTGGCGCGATCGCGTACCGCGCAAGTGGTACACTCTCGTCACAGGCTGGACTTGATAGGTGTGACCTCCGTCGGATTGAGTGACGGTCACAAAGACGAGGGAGTCTCCGCGACGACGCTTCAAGGTCGCCTCGCGCGCTGCCTCTCTCGCCTCGCTCCACTAAACCACCTTCAAAAATCCATAACGTGTCTGTCCGTCCGTCCGTTCGTCCGTCGGTCGTCCGTCACAGTCTACCCTGCACCTATCCCGTGAAAGTACGATCCAACTTCCACGAAACGGTACGATAATCCATCCTTCGCGAACCTACGATCGAACTTCAACCAACCGAAACAGTAACCTCGACCGCGACACTTCCGCGCCGTGACCGAAAGCCACCTCCATACAAAAAGTGTCGGCACGCGCGGACGGCATCGAGTGCGCGGCGAGCGCTGCAATATACGGCTCCTTGAGCGCGCAAGAGCTGCAGCGCGCCTGGGCACGGCGAGGTAACTGTGTGATCAGCAAGTGTGCATGGACGAATGCATCGTCACGAAAAGAGATGCCAAAAATGAGAACGCGCATACTCAATGTAAGGCAGAAATGAGTGTTGTATCATATTTTAGTAGGGGATGATGCCGACTTCGGCTTCGAGAACATTTCTGAGTGCAGAATGCGAACGCACATTCAAGAGCAAAAGGATGCGTCTTACGATCAAGTGCTCACTCAACCAGTTCTTCCTCAACGCTGTCGACGCCAAACCTCAGCAGCAGCGGATCAAGGATGAGATTGAGAGAAGCGTGCGC
>JAADYC010000821.1:0-12956 GCA_023338135.1 Phytopythium kandeliae
AGCATGGGAGAGCGCCGCGCACGAACACATGAACAGACATTGGTCGTCCGTGAAGACAGCTTTCTCTCGTGGCGTGAGTGGCTGCAACGAGAGGCTCAGAGGCTTTCAAACAGACCCCAACAGATCGTCGAGGGCGAATGGATCCATCCACCACCGGCGGGCTCTATTCACGGCTCCTGGTCGCGCGGCACGCTGATGCTGGCCGCCAGGCTTAAGCGCACTGGCGCTCGCCTCCTGCGCAGTGTCTCCGCCGCCGCTATTCCCGCTGCGTGAAGACGAGCACGGCCATGCCGCCGACCAGCACGTACTTGAGGAACGGATAGTCGTTCAGCAGGATCGTGAGCATGCCCGCGTATGGCACCGACCTGTCCAAGCAGCAGCAGCAGCAGCAGCAGCAGCAGCAGCAGCAGCGCGTTGCGTTGCGTGAGAAGAGTGATCGCAACGATTCCATGAGCCTCAAGCGGCAGACGTACGCGCGAGCGATGCCGACGATGTCCTCGCGCTCCAGCCACGCCTGTCCGTGCGCATACAGTCCCCTGCCACAGCCGACAACGAGGGCATCAGATCCTGCCGCTACGACGCCTTGGCGAGGGGATCGAGTACGAGGCGCACCGGTCGTCCACGTTGTTGTTGTCGCCCTTGGTCAGGTACACCTGGTGTTCGTCCGTCGCGCGCTCGTGCAGCTCCAGCACGCGGTGCACGATGGGGATATCGCGTCCGCGCACCTTGTACACGACGATGTCGCCGATCTCAAGGTTTGGCTTCTGCTCGCCAATGCGTCGACACCACAGCAGCGCGTATGTGTCTCCCTTGTCAGTCCACGAGCCTCGCGATTGGCGCTCCGTGTGTCGCAACCAGAGAGCAGAGCCTGACCGTGTTGTCGAGGTACAGGATGTCTCCGCGCTGAAAGGCGGGCTCCATGCTACCGCTGAGCACGACGACGACGGGCGACTCGCTCTGCGTGTAGACCATGAGCGCCTTCCAGACCATGAGCGCCGTGAGCACCACCAGCGCGAGGTTCAGCGCCTGGTGCGCCAGCTGCCGCTTGTTGCGCCACAGGCGCTTCACCTCCTCGACCTGCTGCGCCACCATCTCCATTTCGTCCCCTTTCCCGCGACGCCTAGCGCGCGGCGGCCGAGATCCACGGGCGGCGACGAACAGCGAGCGAGCGAGCGAGCACGGCGCCTTGGTGGTGCTGCCCTTGGCCTTGCGATGGCTTTTCCGGTCTGTATCGAGGCGACGTGGCAAAATCTGCCAATCGTACCGTGGAGACTCGGGAAACGAATATGATTAATAGAGGGTTTCATCAGGAGCGTATACGACACATGTATATTCGCATCCGGAATTCCGCCTCAAGTATACCTTTGGAGCCCTTCCAACCTCTTCCGCTCTTCCCACCATACTTCGGCCAAGTCAAGTGGAATCACCGCAGAGTATTCACGACGCCAAAGGTTTCCCTTCCCCACTACTCAAACAGGTGAGCAGGAGGAGGGAGAACTCTTGCGCGCGCTTGGATATGCCGAGGTGTCCATTGTCTTTGCCGCTCCTAACGACCGCTCTCTCCATGTGCATGCTCCCCCGCTGTCCCCAGTCGGCAGCTTGCTGTGCACGCGCAGCAAACTCCTGAGCAGAACGCCGGTCGGAGTGAGGAAAGGCACCGCCCGTCGCCCTCGTCGCGCTCGCTCGCTCGATCGGTCCTATATGGTCTCGCCCACGGCCGCGTCCAGTCCCGCGTCCTCGTTTCCGCAGTCGCCAGCCGCGTCGGCGCTCAAGAAGCAGAAAGTCGAGATGACCGCCACGGCCTCGGTCACCGCCATGGACGTGGATCAAGCCCCTTCTTCGACGAGCGCCGGCGTCCACGAGGCTAGCAGTGCGTTCCACACGAGCGTGACGGTGTCGGAGCCGCGGATCCGCCGCGCGCGAGGAGACCGCGCGCACTGGGACGTGATGCGGCTACTGAGCGGGCGTACGGCGTTCCCGAACGAGACGTCGGCGGTCGCGCTAGGCGAGTTTGACGCCGAGGCGGCGAGCGAGACGCTCGAGTTCCTTCAGACGGAGTGCCAGTTGCTGATCATCGGCGCCGGCGGTCTGGGCTGCGAGTTGCTCAAGGACGTGGTGCTCTCGGGCTTCACAAAGGTGCACATTGTCGACATGGATACGATCGACGTGTCGAACTTAAACCGTCAGTTCCTCTTCCGCGAGAAGGACGTCGGCAGTTCCAAGGCAGAGGTCGCGGCACGCTTCGTGTGCGAGCGGCTTGCGTCTCTCCAGCAGAACGGAGAAGACGTACAAGTCGAGATCACGCCGCACCACAAGCGCGTGCAGGACCTTGACGTAGACTTTTACCGCCAGTTCCACTTGATCCTGTCGGGGCTGGACAACATTGAGGCGCGCCGATACGTCAACTCGCTCGTGGTCTCGCTCGCGGAGGTCGACACGGACGGAAATGTGGACCCTGCTACCATCATCCCGCTAATCGACGGCGGCACAGAGGGTCTCCGCGGCCAGGCACGCGTGATCATTCCGCGCGTCACGAGCTGCTTCGAGTGCTCGCTGGAGACATTCCCGCCTCAGAAGAACTTCCCTATGTGCACGATCGCCGAGACGCCCCGACAGCCAGCACACTGCGTCGCGTACGCGTTCATTGTGCAGTGGCCGCGCGAGTTCCCCGAGAAGAAGCTCGACAAGGACTCGCCGGAGCACATGCAATGGGTGTACCAACAGGCGCGCGAGCGAGCGGAGCAGTATGGCATCTCTGGCGTCACGTACTCGCTGACGCAGGGCGTGGTCAAGAACATCATCCCTGCTGTCGCGTCGACGAACGCGGTCGTGGCCGCCATGTGCGTGAACGAGGCGTTCAAGGCGCTGACGTACTGCAGCCAGCTCATGAACAACTATCACATGCACATGGGTGCCACGGGCTGCTACTCGCACACGTTCGAATACCAGAAGAAGAGCGACTGCGTCGTGTGCTCGTCGCAAAGCAAGACGCTCGAGATCGATGCTGCCGCGACGACGCTGCAGGACGTGCTGGACGAGCTGTGCGCGCCTGGGGGCCGCTTCCGCCTGCTTCGGCCGTCCATCAGCTCCAACAAGGCGAACCTGTTCATGCAGGGGCCGCCGGCGCTGCGAACCGCCACGAGCGTGAACTTGCCCAAGAAGCTGAGCGAGCTCGTCGCCGACGGCGAGAGCCTGACCATTACGGACGCGGCCTTCGTCGGCGACCTCGCACTCTCTCTGCAGATTCTCTACACGAAGTAACCGCTCGAGCAGCAGCGGGTCGGCGCCGAGGGCGACACGCAGTGCTTATGGAAATCAAGCCGCTGTCAAGAAAGGCACTGGAAATGTAAGTGAGCTCGGCAGTGCTCGAGCCTTGGTCTCGTCGAAAGCGGTCGTATTCCTATCATCATCCACAGCACAGCACGAACCGACGCACGCACGAATGCACGCGGCAGTCGGCCAACGCGCCGTCCCACCTCGTCACGCGTGGTTGGTGCGGTCCCGCAGCGGCGTCGTCATGTCCGCGCTATTGGGCCGCGGAGGCAGCGGCGTCATGCCTTGGCTGTCGCGGCGCACCTTCTTGGCGGCGCGTCGATCTCCGCCGCCGACGGCGGGCGTCATGCTCACGCGGCGGCTAGGCGTGCGCGGCGCCTTGTGCATGGGCGTGCCTGGTCCGCTGGCGGCCGGCAGCAGCTTCTCGTACACCTTGGGGTTGATGGTCACGCTCTTGGTGGCGTCGTTCGTCTTGTAGATGCCCACGAGTCGGTCGGCGAGCTCGAACATGTTGTTGCGCAGCGAGATGATGACGAACTGCGCGTTGCGCGTGCGCTGCTTGATGTAGTTGCCGACGATCGACACGTTCTTGAAGTCGAGCGCCGCGTCGATCTCGTCCATGACGTACAGCGGCGTCGGCTTGTAGTGATGCAGCGCGAACACGAGCGCTAGCGACGCGAGCGTCTTCTCGCCGCCCGACAGGTTCGAGATGTTCTTCCAGCTCTTCTTGGACGGCCGCACGCTGAACACGACGCCCTCCGAGAACGGATCGAGCGAGTCGACGAGCTCCAGCTCGGCGTCGCCGCCAAGCGTGATCATCTGGTACATCTCCTTGAGCTTGAGCGTGATGACACGGAAGCCCGCCATGAACTCCTCCAGCCGCTTGCGCCGCAGCTCGTCGTACTCGAAGCGCTTGGCGTCGCGCGCCGCTGTCGCCGCCTCCAGCTCACCCACGCGCGCCTTGTATTCGGCCACCTTCTGCTTGTACTCGCCCAGCGCCCCCATGTTGACGTTCGCGCGCAGCTCGTCGCGCTGCTGCTCCAGCACAGAGATCTCGTACTTCATCTCCTCCTTGTTGTAGCGCGCCAGCGTCTCGCCCGACAGCATCGGCAGCGTGTCCGACAGCAGCGCCATTTCGTCTTCTTCCTCCTCATCATCCTCGATTTCGTCCTCGTCTGCGTTCTCGCCGCCTCCTTCCATGTCGTCATCGCTGTCTGCCTCCTTTTTCGCCTCTTCCTCCTCGTCGCTGTCGACCATATCGACGTCTCCGTCGCCGTCAGTTCCCTTCGGGGCCTTCTTCTTCGGCTTCCTGGCATTCTTCGCCGCCTTCTTGGCAGTCTTCTTCGCTTGGACGTCCTTCCCGTCGCTCCCGCCCTCTCCGTCGTCGTAGAGCTCCGCGTTTTGCTTCTGCTCTTGGGTGTACGCCGAGTGCAGCGACGACAGCTTGGTCGCCCAGTACGTCTCCTTCTTCGCGTTCTCCTCCAGCATCTTCTCGCAGTCCTCTAGATTGTTCTGCAAGTCCACCTCGGTGCTACGCATCGACTCGTATTGCTTCTTGAGCTTCCGGTATTTGGCCTCCTCCTTGCGCAGAACCTCCTCCTTCGCCGTCACCTCCTCCTGAATCGACTCTCGCGTCTGCAGCACCTCGAGCGCCTTCTCTTCCATAGCTTTGAGCTCTTTGCGCGTTTCCTCAATCCGCTTCGTTGCCGACGCCATGTCCTCCTCGATCTTCTTGAGAGCCAGCTCGTTCTTCTCGATGTTCTTCTGGCTGTTCTTGAAGTCAATGCGGATTTTAGTCATCTGCTTCGTCTTGTCGTCGATCTTCTTTGAGATCTTCTTAGCCACGTCCTGCTCCTTGCGAAGCTTCGCGCCGCCAACATCAAGGATCTCTTCCTTCAGTCGGCTGAGCCGCGCCTCCATCTTGTCGACCTTGTCCTTGACTTCGACGTACTCGCTCTCCTTGTCGAGCTTCACCTTCTTGAGTTTGGCGACCTTCGTCTTCGCCTCTTTCGTCAACGTCGTCTGTGTCTCAAGCACGCTCTTGCTTTTCTCAAGATCTTCCAGTCGCGTCTTGGTCGCATTCAAGTTGAGCTCAATTTTGGGCAGCTCGTTCTCGAACTGGTCGATGGTGCGCTGCAGCTGCGCTACCTCCTTCTCCAGCGACTGTTTCGTGTCACGGCAACTCGCGAGCTGGTCCCGCAGCGTCGACGCCTCACGCTGGAGCGCCGCGATCTCCGCTTCGCTCAGGCCAGGAGTGATTGAGCTTGACATGCCGCCACTACGAGCGCGTTTCCCACCGCCCGACATGGCACCAGACATCTCCACCAACTGACCATCCAGCGTCACGACACGGTATTTGCACTGCTTGCCTTGGTACGCGATCGCTGACGCCTCGTCGAGGTCCTTGCTCACCAGAGTATCGCGCAGTGCATAATAGAACGCAGGTAGGAACTGCTTGTCGTTGACGCGAACCAAGTCGAACAACCGAGGCGCTCGACTCCCCGACGGACCCGTGACGCTACGGAACGGCTGCGACAGCTTCGACTCGAGGTATCGGAGCTGCTCGAGGATGAGAAAGGTCGTGCGACCGAGGTTGTTCTTGCGAAGATACTCCACGCAGGCCTGCGCGCCAGATGTTGTCGCGACAACCAAGTGGTCGAGCGAGCCGCACGCTGTCGAGATGGCGACGTCGTACTTGGCATCGATGGCGCCAAGATCGCCGAGACGTCCGAAGAGTCCCGCGTTCGCCAGAGGCTGGCCAGCCTTCGATGCATCCAGCAGCGAACGCAACATGCGACTGCGCGTAGCCTGCGACTGAACGGCTCCAGACGCTTCTTCTGCCTTCGAGCGAGCCACACGGAATCTCCCAGAGAGATCCGTCTCTGACGCTTGGGTCTCCTCAAGCTCTTGCTGTGCTTCGACGATGCGGTCCTTCATTTTCACGAGCTGCGAGCGCTTCTGCGCTTGGTCCTTCTTTAGATCCTTCAGCCCCTGCTCCGCCTCCTGGATACCCTTTGCATTCGCGTCCAACGCCTTCAGTGCGTTCGTCCGGGGTTCCTCCACAAGCTGAATCTCCGTGTCTGTCGTGTCAATAACGGATCGCAAACCGTTCATCTTGGTCTGGAATGGTTCCATCTCTTTCTGCAAACTCTCCATCTTGCTGCGCAGCTTCTCCGTCTCCTCCTTGTGTCCTTGGATGATGCTCTCCAGCACTTGCTCCTGCTTTTTCAGCTTTGCTTGCAGCTTCTCAACCTCCTCTTCTAGCTCGGGCACCAACTCGTCGTTCTCTTGCTGCTTCTGTCCGATCGCTTTCTGCCTCTTCAGCTCTTTCTTCTTGCTCGCCTCCAGATCTTTCAGCTGCTCTTTCGCGTACTTGAGCTCTTCACGGAGCTTCACGTCCTGCTTCTCAAAGTCGGCGTACGCGGCCTTGGCCTTCTCAAGCGACCCCGCGACTTCTGCGTGCTCGTTCTTGACTTGCTGGTACACCGCCTCGACGGCCTCGAGCTCCTTCCGGTTCGACTCCATCTTCGCCAGCTCCTCCTCGTACTGCGCCTTGAGTTCATCCCGGCGCGTCTCGCACAACTCGCGGTTTTTGGCCGCGTCCTGGATGTAGAGTTGGTACAGGATGTTGGTCTTGGCGTACACCTCCTTTTCCTTGCGCAGGTACTCGAGTGCCTCGGCGCGCGGTCCCTCCAGGTGCGCCTTTTCCTTCTCGACGAGCTTGACGCGATTCACCTTCTCGCCGCGGACCTCGTTGCATTGTTCCACTTCCTCCCACGCGCGCTCCGTCGGCTCGACGTACACGTTCGATCCGATAATGTCTTCGAGGTATTCCAGGAGACCATCGTCGTTCGTTCCCTCAGGCGCCTTGCTCTTCATCATGGCGATCTGCTCGACCTCTCCTTGAAGGATGAGGAAGCGGTTATTGTCCAGGTCGATGCCCTTGCCTTGCAGCAGCTCTGTCACCTGCGTGAAGTTGCTCGCCCGGTCGTTCACGTAGTACTTGCTCACGTTGCCCTTGGTCGCCGTGCGCGTGACGCAGAACTCCGAGTCGGGCACGACCGTGTACGCTTCGTCCGGGTCGACCGGGTGGTCCGCATCGGCGCTCGCCGGGTCCACGTCCACGATCTCCTGGAAGAAGACGGAGACCGTGGCCATGTCGAGGTTCGGGAAGCCCGCGGATCGGTGCACGAGCTCCGAGACCTTCTTCAGCCGCAGCTTGGACGCGCGCTTGCCGAACACGAACAGCAGCGCGTCGATCACGTTGGACTTGCCGCTGCCATTCGGTCCCACGACCGCGCTGAAGCACTTGTGGAACGGCCCGATCTCCACCTTGCCCGCGTACGACTTGAAGTTCTCCAGCTGCATCTTGGTGATCATCAGCCGCTTGGTCGGCTCCGCGCGCGCTGGAGTCGCCGGCGTCACTGGCGTCGCTGGCGGCTCCGGCCGCTCCGCGCGCGCAGGCGAGCGCTCTAGCGCGTCCTGCGTCTCTGGCGCGTCCTGCTCCTCGGCGTCCGACGGCATCGCGGCGGCGACAGCAGCAGCGGCGGCGGCGGCGGCGGCGGCGGCTAGCGGGGGAGGACGCGGCGGCGCGCCGACCTTTCTCGCGCGAGGCTTCCCTTGTTGCTGGCTCGGCTTCCTCTGCCGGTGGAAGCGCGGGCTTTGGCGCGCACGTTTGCTGGTAAAAATTGGGGCAAGCGTGGCAACAGCGGCGGAAGATGCGCGCTATTTCACTTGTACCATGTATAGATGCAGTATGGCTTTCTACAGGCTGATAAGCTACTCTTTGAGATTTGGAGAAACCGTTTTAGTGCTGTCCACTCTTTATCAGAGGCTCCTGTTCAAACCGTTCTTGCGTCCGTCGTGCGCAGTCGTACCGTGATCGCTAGTGCTATAAGCCCAAGCGCGTCAGGAGGAGGAAGCAGCAGCAGCCGATGGCGATGCCAATGCCGATGGCGATGTCAATGCCGATGGCGATGCCGACGGCGACGCCGACGACTCGGACGACGACGCCGTTCGTCCCGCCACCCGCCGCGCTCGCACCGTTCCGCGAGTCGCGCCTGCCGCTCGAGGTGCTGGGCCGCATCTTCTCGCTCGCGTGGACGCTGGAGGAGGCGATCGCGGAGCGGCGGACGCGCGTGGCGGCGGCGATGGTCGCCTCGCGCGAGGCCGCGTGCCCGCCGGAGACCATGGACGCGGTCGCGCGCGCCGGAGACCTCGAGATGCTGCGCGTGCTGCACAACGTGAGCGCGCGCGGGTGCTCGGCGCGCGCCATGGACGGCGCCGCACGCATGGGCCACCTGCGCGTCGTGCGCTTCCTGCACTTCCGCCGGTCCGAGGGCTGCACGGCCGCGGCGGCCGACGACGCGCTGGAGCAGGGACACCTGGCCGTCCTGCGCTTCCTGCTGCTCAACGTGCGCGCCAAGTGGAGCCCCGCGGCGGCGCGGTGGGCCGCGGAGCAGAACGACCTGCGCCTCGTCCAGCGGCTCGTCGAGCTCAACCCGCGCGCGCGCACGGGCGATGCCAAGGTGGCCGCGTACCGGCAGAAGCAGGGCGAGATGCTCCGTTTCCTGTACGAGCAGGGGCAGGACGCGTGGCCAGCGCAGACGCTCGAGGCGGCGAGCGCCGCGGGCGACCTCGAGATGGTCCGGTACCTCTGTCGCCACGAGCACGGGTTCGTGCGCAGCGCCATGTCCGCGGCCATCGCGGGCGGCCACGTCGCGGTCGTCGAGCACCTACACCGGCACGCGCGCATGCGCCACACGTCGGCCAGCCGCGGCGTGTTCATGCTCGAGGCGAGCCAGCACGGCCGGCTCGAGATCCTGCGCTTCCTGCACGAGCACGCGCGCGAGATGGCGTGCTCGACCGTAGCCATGGACGTGGCCGCCGCGCGCGGACACCTGCCCGTGGTGCGCTTCTTGCACGACCACCGCGCCGAGGGCTGCACGACCGACGCGATGGACTTGGCCGCCATGAACGGCCACCTGGACGTCGTGCGCTTCCTGCACGCGAACCGGCCCGAGGGCTGCACGACGGCCGCGATGGACTACGCGGCCATGTGGAACCACCTGGACGTCCTGCGCTTCCTGCACGAGCACCGCAGCGAGGGCTTCACGGCCAAGGCGCTCGACGAGGCCAGGCGCCGCGGACACACGCGCGTCCTCGAGTTCCTCGAGCGCGTCCGAGGCGTGGACCGGCCGAGCGACGTGGACGCCTCGCTCGCCGCCTCGCGCGTCGTCGAAGGCGTCGGCAGCCGCGCGTGAAGCCCGCGAGCGGCATGAACGCGCTCGCACGGCGATGGATGCGCCGCTAGGATCCCTCGCGAATGGGGACAGCGGCCAACGGGACTCGAGACGGACGCTCGCGAGTCGCCGAGCGGCGTAAACCTCTGCATGGAAGCGCCTCGCGCGCGCGCGCTGCTCGCGAGCCGCCGCCGGTCCCCTTGCTCGCTGCCTGCGATGAATGAGGCCGGCGACCAACCGGCGGCCTCAGTCCCCGAGTTGCTCCTCCCAGCTGCAGCTCTCGCGCGCCGCGACCGACGAGGACGATGCGGCTGCCTCCCGGCTGCTCCTCGTACTGACCGCGCTCTCGGCGCTTCGGCCGCTGCCGCTGCCGTCCTTGACTACGCCGTTGTATGGCTCTTCGTCCGCCTCGATCTCGCGCAGACGGCGCGCGGGAGCGACAGGCTCCGCGCCGCGCACGAGTACGCGCGGACCTCGTACAACGAGTCACTGTACTGCGACGCGTCGGCGGACGCGACGTGTGCCCCGGCCGCCGCGATCACGGCCGCGGACCCGTCATGCTGCCGTGGAGCTGCAACTACCAGCGCACCGGACGCCGTGGCCAGCGGCGCGGCCGTCGCCTGGTCAACGACGCTCTGGTCCTGGATGCCGCCGCAGAAGGACGGCCTCGCGACCCACAACCGCGTGACACCGCCCGGCGGGTTGGCCGCCGCGACGGACGTGATCAACGGCGCGCTCGAGACCCGCGGCGGTCCGGGCGCGGGCAGCGAGCAGCAGCGCACCGCCTACTTCGAGCGCATGTGCGCGCTGCCGGGCGTAGCGGCCATGCATGCGGACGGCCGGCGCGGCAGAACAGACCGCACTTCGCGTCGGTTGGCTGCGTGCCGTCTGTGCTGAACCCGCAGTCGTGCGAGCAAATCGGTCGATTCGTTTGCAAACTCACCATTTGTAGCAGGGTATTGGATATCATGTGGCGAAAGCGGCGAGCATTTACTTCATTGGCAAAACAGTTGAACATCAAGTATACACGGGCATCGAAAGAAATAGGCTTTCGGTAGTGGATTATCTGAATTTGTGCACCCATGTCAAGGGTTCGTTCGCGGATCAGCGCTGTGCATCCATTTCAGATGTCAAACATGAGATCAAATATCGTATTGCGTTACACAGTCCTCTATTTTATGTCATTCACCTGCGAGCTGCGTCCTCACAAGCATCACATATGAAAGCTGTTCCCTCTCCGCCAGCTGAGGATTACCCCTCAAAGTCGGACAACTGATCACCCCGCCCCCGCCAAACCCGATACGCACTGTCCAACAGTCAGCGCCTGGATACTGCGCGGGCGGCCGCCATGCGCGCCGAGATGCTCATTCGCGCTTGCTCCCAGTCGCCCGCAGACCGCCGCTCTCGCGCTCTCCCCGCCCTCTCGGACGCCCGCGGCCATGATCCAGCAGCCCCAGGCCGCCGGCGGGCTCTACGCCGAGCACCAGTTCAGCGCCAACCAGTACCACAAGCAGGAGTCGCAGCCGCACGACCCGGCGGCCGCGCCGCCTCTTCCCGCGCCGGTCGCGGCCGAGGACGCGCCGGCCGTCAAGCGCGAGTGCAATGACGTGTTCTTCCTCCTGCCCTTCCTCGCGCTCGTGCTCATGATGGTCGTGTTCGCGGCCAAGTACGGGAACGAGTTCATCGACGCGACGACCGTCGCGGACGCGGCCAGCAGCTCGGCCGTCAAGATCCTGGCCAAGAACATGGCGGTCGCGGGGCTCGCGGCCGCGGCCATGTCGCTCGTCTGGATCGCCGTCATGGTGCTCGCTGGCGCGCTGCTCATCTGGGCGGCGCTGCTCGGCATCATCGCGCTCAACCTGGCAGTCGGCTACCTGCTGACCAAGCGCGCGTACGACGACGGCGTCGAGTTCTACTACTGGCCGGCGATCGTCTTCGGACTCTTCGCGCTGCTCGTCATCATCTACGTGCTGTGCATCCGCCGGCGCATCAAGTTCGCCGCCGTGCACCTCAAGGTGGCGGGCCACGCCATCTTCCGGCTGCCCATGACGCTCGTCGTGGCCGTCGTCATGGTCGCGCTGCAGCTCGGCTGGGCCGTGCTCTGGGCGCTCGGCAGCCTCGGCTTCCTCTTCCACCAGGACTGGATCACGCTCAAGACAGGCGAGTGCTCACTGAACGACTGCGATCTGGACGTTGACGTCGGCGCCGTGATCGGCGTGCTCGCTGGCCTCGCGCTCGTCTACTTCTGGGCGACCTTTGTCTTCCGCAATGTCATCGCCGTGACCACGGCGGGCACCGTCGCGGCCTGGAAGAGCGCGCGCGACACGCCCTTCATCACCATGGGCGCCTGGCTGCGCGCCGTGACGCTCAACCTCGGCAGCATCTGCTTCGGCTCGCTCATCGTCGCCATCCTCGAGACCATCATCTGGATGCTCCACTGCCTCTCGTACGCGCTCAACCAGAGCGGCAACTGTGTCGCCGCCTGCCTTGTGTCGTGCCTTGCGTGCATCATCGGCTGCATCGAGAGCGCCGTCGAGTTCTTCAACCGCTTCGCGTACACGTATGTCGGTTGCTACGGCTACAGCTTCGTCACGGCCAGTCGCCACGTCTTCCAGCTGCTCGCCAAGAAGGGCTGGAGCGCCATCGTCAACGACAACCTTACGGGCAACGTCTTCTGGCTCGGCAACGTGGTCGTCGGTGCCGTGACGGCCTACATCGCCGTCCAGATCCTCAGCGACACCGACACGACGGCGCTCGCCATCCTGCCGCATCCGGACGCCTTTGTCGGCTTCTTCGCCTTCGTCGTCGGCTACGCCGTCAACAACCTCTTCATGGCCGTTGTCGCCAGCGCCGTGACCACTGTGTTCGTGCTCTGGGCCGAGGATCCGCATGGCTGGCAGCTCACTCGGCCTGACCACTACGAGGACCTGCACCGAGCGTGGCTCAAGATCTACCCTGACGAGTACAACAACGGGTACGGCAAGCAGCAGACGGCGGACGCCGGCAGCCGCGTCTAGCGGCGCGAGTGAGTCCATCCACACGGCGAGCAACCGTATTAGTATGATCAGAACGCGAACAAACACGCACGAGCGCTCAACGCCATGTCCACTGCTCTACTCGTTGCACGACGTCTTGCCGAGCGGCTCGACGTCCAACAGCGCGCACATTTGCTCAAAATACTTGATACGCTGCTGCTCGTTGGAAGAACTCGCCCCATTGCACTCGCCACCATTGATGATATCCGTTGACGTCGCAAAGCCGTCCGTCTGGGTCACCTCGTCGTGGATGATTAAGCCACGTTTCTGCGGCGTCATCCAGAACCAGAGACCCGTGGACCAGGCGGTGACCGAATCGGTCCCGACGATCTCCGGCTCGTCTAGTAGATCGAGACCCAGCGCTTGACCCGCGGCGTTGTAGTTGTAGTTCCACGAGATCTGGATG
>JAADYC010000822.1:0-12954 GCA_023338135.1 Phytopythium kandeliae
AGCGGACGAGCAGGATGACGCTGCAGGTGTCGACAGGAGCCGGCGCACGGCAGCTGAGAGGCCCTCGATCCCCGAGACCACGGGGATCCGCAGCACTTTGCTCGTCGGCTCCATTGCGCGCAGCCTCCCCGATCACTCTCCCTTCCTTGATCCAGCAGATGGAGAGCGACTGTTCGTAACAGACACCTTCTGCTTGCTTTCAAACAGGAACGGATACGAACGCGCTCCGCTGCAACGGGGTCCAGTGACCAACTCGCTCAGCGTGTTCCGAGCCGCAGCGTCCTGCCGTGCGACTCAGGCGACCAAGGGAGCTTGATTGCGAGCGCTGTCTGCCACCGAGTGCGCTCGCTCAAGCACAAGCGCCCCTCCCTTCCTCCCTTCCTCTCCTCCTCCCGCCCGTCCTCCGTCCCTAGAACGCGACGTACGTCGCGCCTAGTACCCAGCCGCCCAGTCGACGCGCATGGCCATCTTCTCGTCGCCTTGTCCTCGCAGATACAAGTTGAGATTGGGCACGAACGCGTCGGCGACGTCCTCCGGGAAGCAAAACGCCGCCACGTGTGGCGTGAGGCGCACGCCCGGGTGCGTCCACAGCGCGCTCTTCGGGTCCAGCGGCTCCTTCTCGAACACGTCCAGCACGACCTTGGATAGCCATTGCTTGTCCAGCGCCGCGATGACCGTCTTCTCCGCGATCAGGTCGCCGCGGCCCATGTTGATCAGCACGGGCTTCTTGTCACTGCACAGCGAGAGCTTCTCCTCGGTCAGCAGGTACTTGGTGGCCGCCGTGCTCGGCAGGATGCTGATGATGTAGTCGCTCCGCGACAGAACGGCGCTCAGATCGCTCGTTATCTCGTGTACCGACTCGCGGAGCGCGTCGCCGTCTCCACTGTTGATCCGACGCTTGAACCCGAGGACATGGAAGCCCGCGAGCTTGATGAGCTTGCCGATAGCCTGGCCGATGGCGCCGAGTCCGAGGATCCCGATCGTCACCGACCGGAACGACCGGTACTGGAGCGCCTGGTGCGAGTACTCTCCTTCCTGCTGGAGCTTGCTTGCGAGCTCAAACTTCCTCTCAAGCGCCACGACCCACCTGCGCCGTCACGGCCCCGCACGAATCCGACAGTCCGTCCATCCGTGCGTCAGTCAGTCGATCAGACGGAGCCCGCTCGTTCGATTCCAACTCTCAGCCGTCATCGGCTGCGGCGGCGGACGTACCCAAGTGCGTACTGCGCCATGCCGTCGACGCCGCCGGCTCTCGTGAGGGTGAAGCTCGGCGCGGTGTCTCCGGGAGAGAGCAGGTTGAAAAAGCGCTCGACGCCTGCGTACGTGGCCTGGAGCCACTTGACGCTCGCGAGCAGCTGCTGCTTGTCGGCCGGCAGGCGCGCCTTGCGGTCCAGCAGCAGCGCCGCGCAGTTGTGCGCGTCGCCAATCACGACCTCGGCCGTCGCGAGCAGCGCCTCCTGCTCGGGCGTCAGGTCCCACGTGACCAGCTGGCTCTCGGCGTCTGCGGCGGGGTACACAGGCACGGGGATCGGCACGAGCTCGAGCTCTCCGCGCTCGAGAAGCGCGCGCGCCGGCGACGCGTCGGCCGCGTCCAGGCGGATGCGCCGCTCCACCGCGTCGACGTAGCCCGCTTTCCACGAGATGACGGGCACGCGCAGCTTCGTGGCAGACGACATGGCTCAGCGAGAGAGACTCGCGGTTGCGCTGATGCCGAGGAAATTCGAGAGTGGGCGGCGCAGCGAGCGAGCGGCTCCATCTTGATCGGATGAGTGTGCCAAGCGCGCGGGTACGTGACATGGCTGCTTGGCTTGGTGCTTGCTGTCTCCGACGCATCGACCAATGCGTACCAGTTACAAGTTCGATTCGGCACATGGGCGGTACGGTGTACCAGTGTTAAGTGCTTGAACGTGTTAAGAACGAGGCGAGATCAGGCAGTCGTCCGCACGGACCGAGCGCGAGGCGCACGCTCCGCCTCCGGCACTCGCCTGCTCGGCCGCCCGCCCAAGGCTGAGCAAGGCACGTGCGCGCTTCCTACAGGCGCGCGCTGCGCTGGGTGAGGTCCACGATGAGCTTCCCGATGTTCTTGCGCTCGTACATGTAGTCGATGGCGTTGGGCACGTCCTCGAGCCCGACAAAGTTGGACGGGTCGACGCCGGCGTTGAGCAGACCGCGCTGCACGAGCATGCTCAGCTTCTTGGTGTGCGCGGCCGACTCGCGGAAGTAGTCGTTGAGGAAGAAGCCGCGCACGGACGCCGACTTGGCCAACAACTTGGACGGCAGCGGCGTCGTGACCTTGCTCGGCTTGTGCTTCCACGTGCTCGAGTCCTGGTAGCCGGCGATCGCACCGATCACGACGATACGGCCGCGCCTGGCGATGTTGTTGACGCACGCCTCGAACATCTCGCCGCCGACGCTCTCGAACACGAGGTCCACGCCCTTGGGGTACTCCTTGCGCAGCACATCGAACACCTTCTCCTTGCGGTAGTTGATCGGTCGGTCGCACCCGATCGACTTGAGATACTCGACCTTGTCGTCCGAGCTGCACGTGCCGATCACGTGGTTGCCTGCGAGCTTGGCCAACTGCACCGCGAACTGGCCCGTGGCGCCCGCCGCCGCCGTGATCAGCACCGTCTCGCCGTGCGTCATCTGCCCCACGTACTCGAGCGCCATGGACGCCGTCAGGCCGCACACGGTGATCGGCAGGATCGCCGGCACGGCCGCCGGCACCTTGATCAGGTGCCGCTCCTTCGAGATCAGGTGCTCCGCGAACGCGCCGTACGCTGGGTACAACGCAGCACACGCATAGGGTTAGCGGTCGTGTCAGAGGTGACGCAGGCGAGCGCGCGCGCGTTCGTACACATGGAGGCGACGGCGTCGCCGAGCTTGAGCGACTTGACGCCGGGACCGACTGCCGTGACGATGCCGACGGCCTCGAAGCCGCAGTCGAAGGGCGGCTGGACGCCTGGGAGGTACGCGCCGTTGGTGTAGTTGATGTCCGAGGCGTTGATGCCGACGTACTTGGTCTGCACAAGCACCTCGCCGGCCGCGAGCGGTCGCAGCTCGTGCTCCACGATCGCCGTGCACTCGCGGAAGTTGGTCGACAGTTTCTGGCACACGATCTTGCGCGACTTGACCATCGTGGACAGCGGAGGCGGCGGCGGGCGCTGCAGCGGCGGGCGAGAGGAAGGGAGGCTCGGGGACGGCGCAAAAGGCGAACTGCCGACGGACCCAAGCGCTCCTGCTGCTGCTTGTTCTTCTTGATCGGGAAGAGCTTGCTCGCTCCGGTGTATACGTGAGCAACTTGAACCGTCGTGTAAAACGTTTTTATCTTCCCGATGTGTCTGTTATGTGGTATTTACTCTCGACGCGAGTAGCCGGGGCAGTGCGGGGAAGCCAAGGCGAGAAGGCAGGCGCGCAGCCGATGGCGATGCTGGCGGGCGAGATCAAGGACGGCGAGGCGCGCGTGGCGACCCAACGAGACGCAGCGGGTGCGCGCGGTTCTCGTGTGTGCGACTCATGTCGGCGCGCGACTGATGCGGGCGTTGCGGCTGGGGCGATGTACTGCTGGCAGCGCTCAAGAAGGCGGAGCTGGCGCGGTCGCTGCAGGCGCTCCAGGAGGCGCAGGGTCGGCTACTCGGCGACCGGCTGGACGGGGCGATCACTCAGCAGCGCGACGTGGAGGAGGCGGCACTGCGGCTCACCAAGAACGTCAACTCGCTGTACCAGCGCGCGGCCAAGTGGAAGGCGGAGCAGCGGCGCTTCCGCGTCCACCTCGAGGTCGGTCGCTTTGGACCGATAGTCTGCGGCGCCACTGTGGTCTAGGCAGCGCTGTGGCGGATGGGACCGTGGAACTGACATACACGCTGTGCGCGCAGGGGCTCGAGCATTTCGCGGAGTGGGCGGCCGCCGCCGAGGCGGACCTTCACTCGATCGCAGGAAACCTCGAGTACGTCTGCTCGGTGCTGGAGAAGGAGCATGAAGGCGCGACCGCATCCAGCGCGCCGCGCTGATGCAGCGAGCAGCTCGTCCCTCGGTAGCGTTGTGCGCATGAATTAGACACAAGTTTGGCTTTTCATGCTGTGAACGCGAGTCCGATCCTGATTTAGACCACGACTTATGTGCACCACGTTTCATTCGGACGTCTAGCCTCCTTCGTGTGAGGCTGCTGGCACTCCAACGCATGGCGCGCAAGGCGAAGAGCGAGCGCAAGCCGCCGCGCGCCGGTGCCGGTGCCGGCAGCGACAGCGGCAAGGAGCGTCCCAGGACGAGCAATGACAGCTCCAGAGCCAGATCATCGCGTCTCCTCCCGTTGGTGGTCGCGGCAGTCGTGGTGCTTGTTGCGGTCGGCGCGCATCTCCTCCCCCAATGGTGGAAGACTGGCGGCTCCGATCTGTACATCTCGCGTCATGACGTGCTGGCGCGCAAGCGCTTCGACGTTGCGTGCCACTTGAAGAAGGTGCGCAATGCAGCGTCTGTCATCTAGTTACTGTCCTTGGGGCTCGTGTACGAAGCCCGCCTGAGCGCGACGCTGACGCTTTTGTCTTGGCGGTCCTCGCGCAGTTGAACAAGCGGTCAGTCCCGGGCTGCCACCACGTCGGCAACAACTGCGGCCGCACCGTGAAGGACGGCTTCGTAACCCCCGCAGAGGTCGAGCAGCTGCGGGAGATCGCCGAGATCGGGATGGCGAACCGCACGAAGCTCGGCGGGCCGACCATCATGGACATCAACACGGGGTACGTCAAGGATGCGGACGGACTCGTCAACATCTATCAGAAGACGCGCGCCTCGCAGCCTGAGCCGCGCTTCACCCGCGACCAGTTCGCACTCTATCGCCGGTGAGCACAGCGAGGAGGCATCGACACATCGCACTGCACCTTGTCGTGCTGACGCAGTTTACCCCTTCCCTGCTGCTCTGCGTCCAGCGTCATTGAGAGTATCCGCTTGGCGCTGATGGAGGAGTTCAAGCTCGAGGTGCTGTACTTCAGCGCACCAACGTTCATTACGCGTATCGTCGGCAACGCCTCATGGTCTCCGTCCGAGATTCACGACGAGTACTGGTGCGTAGTCGCGTGAGGAAGTCCATGCAGGGTCGTGCTCTCACGCCGAGCCTGCACCTTGTAGGCACCCGCACGTCGACAAGGACAACACGCAGCACTATGACTACTCAGGGCTGCTCTACTTGGCCAATTACGAGGAAGACTTCACGGGCGGACTCTTCGCGTTTATCGACAAGGGCACGGAGCAAGTTGTGGAGCCCGCGCGCGGGAGGCTCATGATGTTTACGTCCGGGAAGGAGAACCTGCACCAAGTGAAACGTGTCGAGTCGGGCACGCGGTATGTCATGAGCATGTGGTTCTCCTGCGACGCGCGCAAGCAGTTCCACAACTTCCTGGACGGCAAGATGCACCAGCACTTTGTGCGCGAGGACATCTAGGCTTCGTACCGTCGCGACGGCGCCTTCAGCCAGCGGCGGTGCGTCAAAACACAGACTCTCCAGGCTGTTCATAGTTGGTATAGAGCCGACTGTATCCGTCATCGCGCGTCCTTGGACACTAGCGACATGGCGAGCGAGCTGAAGGCGCCGCGCAAATTGCGACTGCGCTTGTCCGCCTCGGCTCTGGCAGTCTGCGCGGCGAACTCGCGGAACTTCTGCATGAGTCGGCGCCGGCGCTCAGACGACGGGATGCAACGGCACACAGTCGCGACCGAGTTGGTGCGCTCGAAGACGAGTGTGCTGAGAGCGTCCGTCTCCGGCGGCGGCTGCCACCGGACAATCCGCTTCTCAGGATGGAAGTAGTAGCGCTTGCCCGTGACCTCGTACGTATACTCCTGCCACGGCTCCGGGAGCGGTTGCATGAGTGCTGCGCCGCGGAAGCCGCCGCATCCGTCACAGATGAGGTCTGTCGAGTCGTTGGCGGGCAAGTAGAGCGGTGCGAGGCCGCGCAGGATGCCGGGGTCGATGCTCGGAGATCCCGCGCCGCGATCTTGGCGTCTGGAATGCTCAGCCTTGACGGTGCCGCCCTCGGAGACGTCGTGCTGTGCGAACAGCAGCGCCGCGAGGCTGGTGGACGAGGAGATCGTCTCGCAGGCCGTCTCGCAGATGATCTGGCTGTGCTTGCGCGTCTCCTGCGCGAACTTCTTCTTGAACTGCGCCTGACGCTCGTCGTGGCGTGCGAACTCCGTCTCGAGCAGATGGCGCGCGTGGCGGACGCCGTCCAGCAGCTCGATCGTGCGCGACGGAGGCGCCATTCGCGCGCAATCGCGCGCCTATTCCTGGTCGGTCACGACGACTTGGCGAGCCTTGCGTCTGCGACGTGTGAACCGAGGAGGTCCAAATTACTTGATTTGATTGGTGGAATTCATCTTCAGTTCTATCCAATACCGTGCTCCTCGAGCTTCGAGAAAGTGCGACCTCCATCGATCGGGCTTTACGCCCGTCAACCTCCATCTCGAACGTTCGTGACGAATACCCCAAGCCATACAGAAGGCTCTCGAAGTATCTCGACGCCTTCTAACGATCCTTTACACCCGCTCACTTCCACCAACAATCACTCTGTCTCAGCATTGAAGCCCGCTTCAAAGTGGCAGACCGGCGCGAGTTGCCGGTCATTATCGAATTTGATCCCGAAGACGCAAGTGCGAAGCAAGACCCAAGGCGAGAAAGCCGGGATACAAGGGCAATGAATCCGAGCGAGTACACTGACAAGACGGGCGAGTACCTCGGGGGGGCGCAGACGCTCGCGGAGGAGTACGGGCACGCGCAGATCACGCCGTTGCACGTCGTCCAGGCGCTGTTTGAAGACCGGGAGGGCCTCGCGAAGCAGCTGGCGGCCAAAGCGAACGTGGACGCAGATGCCATCGTGGGATCCGCCAAGCTGGCGCTCAAGAAGTTGCCAGTGCAGACGCCGGCGCCGGACAGCGTAACCGCCGACTCTGCACTCGTGAAGGTGCTCAAGCGCGCCGCCAAGCTGCGCAAGGACAGCGACGATACGCACGTGTCCGTGGATACGCTCGTGCTGGCGCTGTTCACGGACGGCAAAGCCGCGGCGATCTTCAAGGAACACGGCTTCACGGAAGCCAAGGCGAAGGAGGCGGCCACAGCGTCGCGCGGCGGTCGGCCAGTGACGAGCGCGACGGCGGAAGACAACTACGACGCGCTCAAGAAGTATGGACAGAATCTCGTGGAGCTCGCGGAAGCGGGGAAGATCGACCCTGTGATCGGACGCGACGAAGAGATTCGACGCGTCGTTCGCATCCTGTCTCGACGAACCAAGAACAACCCGGTGTTGATCGGCGAGCCTGGCGTCGGCAAGACTGCCATCGTTGAGGGCTTGGCGCATCGCATCGTGGTTGGCGATGTCCCGGAGACGCTCAATTGCCAAGTGATCAGTCTTGACATGGGTGCACTGATCGCTGGCGCCAAGTACCGTGGTGAGTTCGAGGAGCGGTTGAAGGCAGTACTGAAGGAGGTCAAGGACAGCGAGGGCAAGATTATCCTGTTCATCGACGAGATGCACCTGATCCTCGGCGCGGGAGCGACATCAGGCGCGATGGACGCCGCAAATCTCCTCAAGCCGATGCTGGCACGCGGTGAGCTGCGGTGCATTGGCGCGACTACGCTGGATGAGTATCGGAAGTACGTCGAGAAGGACAAGGCGTTTGAGCGCCGATTCCAGCAGGTGCTTGTCAAGGAGCCGTCCGTCACGGACACGGTGAGCATCTTGCGCGGTCTGAAGGAGCGATACGAGTCGCACCATGGTGTCCGCATCCTGGATAGCGCACTGGTGGCGTCGGCGAAGCTGGCGGATCGGTACATCAAAGAGCGCTTCATGCCGGACAAGGCGATCGACATCATCGACGAGGCGTGCGCGAACGTTCGCGTCCAGCTGGACAGTCAACCTGAGATCATCGATGAGCTGGAGCGCCGGCAGCTTCAGCTGCAGGTCGAGGCGACGGCTCTCGCCAAGGAGAAGGACGAGATGAGCAAGCAGCGCCTCCGCAAGGTCCAAGAAGAACTAAACAAGATCGGCGACGAGCTGCGGCCGCTGATCTTGCGTCACCAGGCAGAGAAGGCGCGCGTGAACGAGATCCGCGAGCTGCGGGACAAACTCCAGAACCTGCAGCTCAAGGTGCAGCGCGCGGAGCGCAACCAGGACCTCCAGACGGTGGCTGATCTCAAGTACTACGCCATCCCTGATGTGGAGCGCCGCATCGCGCAGGCAGAAGCAGACAAGAAACGCGAGGACGAGGACGAGAACCACCACAAGATGGTTGAGGAGGTGGTGCGCGAAGAGCAGATCTGCCAAGTGGTCGCGCGCTGGACGGGCATCCCAGTCTCGCGACTGACGTCGAGTACAAGCGACCGGCTGATGCATCTCGCGGACCGCATCCACCAGCGCGTCGTTGGCCAGGACGAGGCGGTGAAGGCGGTGTGTGACGCAGTGCTGCGATCCCGCGCGGGTCTGGCACGCGCAGAGCAGCCGACCGGCAGCTTCCTGTTCCTCGGTCCGACGGGTGTGGGTAAGACGGAGCTAGCCAAGGCCCTCGCATACGAGCTGTTCGACGACGACAAGCACATGGTCCGCATCGACATGTCGGAGTACATGGAGGAACACTCTGTGGCGCGGTTGATCGGCGCGCCGCCAGGCTACATCGGGCACGAGGAGGGTGGTCAGCTGACGGAGGCGGTGCGGCGCAACCCGTACAACGTGGTGCTGATGGACGAGATCGAGAAGGCGCATCCCAAGGTGCTCAACATTCTGCTGCAGCTGCTGGACGACGGCCGGCTGACGGACTCGCATGGACGCACGGTTGACTTTACGAACGTGGTGGTCATCATGACGTCGAACATTGGCGCGGAGCACCTGCTGTTCGAGTCGGCGCTGTCGCCGAGCGCGAGCAAGAAGATGAAGTTGGAGGAGACGGAGAACCAGGCGCGGCAGTCGTTCCGCAAGCAGCGTGAGCTGGTGCTGCAGCAGCTGCGACACACGATCCGCCCAGAGCTGCTCAACCGGCTGGACGACATCGTCGTGTTCGAGCCGCTCGGTCGCCGCGAGCTGCGCCAGATCGTGCTGCTGCAGTTCGACTCAGTCGTCAAGCGCCTCAAGGAGTCACAGATCTCGGTCAACGTGTCACTCGAGGCGCTCGACGCGATCTTGGACGCTGCGTATGACCCGCAATACGGCGCGCGGCCCATCAAGCGCTACATCGAGAAGCACCTGGTCACGGACCTGAGCCGCCTGATCATCGCCGGACAGCTACGCCCTAAGAGCCATGTTGAGGTCACGGAGCGCAACGGAGCCATCGCCTTCGACGTGTCGGCGCCAACGGACTCGATGGACGTCGACATGGCACCATAAACGCGCTCGCGACGACCAATGGACGGGCTACACATGCATGCAGTAGGAAATGGTAGTAGCAGTAGAAAACGACTCACGTAACAATCGTTTGCATGAATGATGACTTGCCTCGTACCAACGCTCTCGAGTCGGCGGTCAGAAGGCGAGGAGGCACAAGATGACGAGGCTGCCGATGGCCAGCAGCACGCGCGACAGGAAGGCCTGCTGCATCTGCTGCCGCGCCTCGGCCGGCGACAGCGGCGAGCCGTCCGCGCGGTGCGTCGCCGCCGCGGGTGGTTGCTGTGCGCGCGTGTTCATCCGCACCGGAGCGCACATACACGCACATGGACGTTGAGTCCGTCCGCGAGAATCGCCAGTGCGCCGGCAGGCTGCGGACGTACGAACGGGATGCCGAAGAGCGCGGGGAAGAACCCGATCGTCGGTGACAGCGAGAAGGCCGAACCGTGTCCTTGAAGCAGTCCCAGCTGACCATCGACGCATGTCGTCAGCTCCCGACCGATGCGACCGGCCGACCGACATGCGTGGCGCGCGTACGTTGTGAGGCGGGCGACGGCGACGCAGCAGCTCTGCGTCGGGTCTGTGAGCGCGAGGACGCGACGGGATGGCCGAGCTGCAGCACCGCCGCGGTGGTTAACCCCTGCCGAGTTCGCAACGCATCGCGCGAGTGTGTCGGCGCACCGAGGGTCGACAGCCTCGGCGCCGCGGCCGTAGACCGGGATGACGTTCTCCTCGCTGATACCCGCCTTGCACACGGGACACTCGGCCTGCCGCTCCATCCACTGCGCCGCATCGTGAGTCCATGCGCGAGCAGTGGCGAGCGGGCGGACGCGCGCACCGTGTACAAGCACGGCCAGCTGCGACGCCACACGGCACACGTGAGTTCGCGGCGGCGACGCCTGTGAGGCGCACGGAGTCGCCGGCGGACCAGTATAGGTGCCCGCAGAGTGTCACGACCGGGCTCGACACCGTGTCCAGGCAGATGTTGCACTCGAACGACGACGGCGGCGGCGCCGGCTTGCGCGCGCGCTCGGTCTCCATGGCGCTTCTTCTCCAAGCGCAGCAGTGCGATGCCACGCGGATCGGTCGACGAAGCGCGAATTATTGGAGATCGTCACATCAATTATTGAGAAATTACTTACAAGCACTCTCGGACTTCGACCCACACTCCACGCCGCTTCAACTGGGACGCACCGATTGACTCGCTCCATGGACACCAACTGCGCTCCTCCCCTCGTTTGATCCCCTCGGTCACTCGCTCGCTCGCTCGCTCGCTCGATATCGCCCCCTCCCGACTCGAGTCCGCCGCACCGTCAAGCTTCCACGAACCGCTGCTGTTCCTCGTCCTCGCGCTCGCCCTCGTGCTCACGCTCGCCCTGCAGCGACCCGATCGACGCGCTGCGCAGTCGCTGCTCCGCGTCCACGCTGCCCTTGCCGGGGAACGCAAGTTTGCGGCTCATGGGCGAGATCCGCACCACGGGAGACGGAGACGAGCCTGACGGGGGACCCGCAGCAGCGTGCACCGGAGTCGCCAACTGGCTCGTGTCGGCTCCCGTCGGTGCCGGGATGACGACACCAAGGACTGGAGGCGACAGCGCCACGTCCGCGAGTGGCTCGCGGCTCCCTGAGTCGGCGAGATGGGCTGCCGAGGTCGAAATGACGGTCGCCGCGGCGAAGAGAGCCGCGCACTCGCTGCTGCTCTGGATACTTCCCCCGCCTTCCTGACGGCATTCTCCCTGGGAGCCCGGAGCGCCGCCGGCAGCGACTGGCGAGGAGTTCAGACCGCTCTTGCTGTTCGGGGACAGCGACAGCTTCTTGACGCGCTTGATCTTGCCGCCCTCGTCCGGGTTCTCGAACACGGCGCGCTGCTTGGCCTCGATCTGCGCGATCTGCGCGGCGTACTTGGCGCGCTCCTGCGGCGCCTGAGCCTGCGCCTCGAGCTGCCGCAGCATGTGGATGGTGCGCGCGAGCGAGCGGATCTGTCGGTGCGGCCAGCGCTTGATGCCGCAGCGGCGGCAGATCTTCTTGAGGAACGTCGTGCAGATGCCCAGCTCCTTCGCCACCTGCACAATCGGCTTGCCGAAGTGCGCGCGCAGCTCCTCGAGCGTCAGCGCGCGCGACAGGTGCGTCAGCTGCGCGTGCCGCCGCGCCTCGAGCTGCTCCGCTTCGCTCGCCACCGCGCGCATGAGCGACGCGTGCAGTTGGTCCGGCTCGCCCGCGCGCTCGCGCTCGCTGGCCAGCGGCTTGGTCTCCGCCGGTCCGCCCGGCTCCTCGCGCGAGTTCCCCATCATGCCCAGCAGCGACAGCCCGGCCTCGACCTCCTTGTCCGACATGTCCGTCGGCGCCATTGTTGACACGTGATGATGCCTCAACGCACGCGCGAACCGAGTCTGATAACGCCGCGAATAAGACGGCGCGGCGAACAGGACCAACCGACACGGGTGGACACGCGCGCGTGTGGGATAAGAAAACAGCGAGAGAAGGAGGCGGCGACGACGGAGAAGGAGGCGTGCGACGCTTGGTGCTCAAGTAAAAATAGACGGCAGGCTGTGCCAACACTGGTCGAGCGACTGCCCTCGGTCTTTCCCCCCTTCCGTCCGCAAGCGGAGGAGAGGGCGGGTTTGCCGCGCCTCCTCGAGCTGTCAGGAATGCATGTTTCTGTCCAATTCGGTTTAAAACAAGTCTTCAGGACTGGATAGGGAGGAGCGCATTTGTGCGGCGGGCATCGCCTTGGCTTGGTTTAGGAGGCTGAAATGGCATTGAATACCTTTATGTAGTCGTACCCCGTGTAAAAGCATCGCTTGAAGAATCGGAGTGTTTCAAACAGAATGGACTCTCGTGAGTGGACAAAAAGACGCAAAACCTTTCGATATTAGAAAAAGGAGGTCGCGCGGTTCACTGATAAAAGCGATTGTCCCCTACCCCACCTATCTTTTGCGCCAATGACGTTGATCGAAAGTGCACATAAAACATACGTGAAAGCAAACGTTCTCGCGAAATGCGTGTATCGTCTTTTTCTTCAATCATATGACATTGCTAGAGACTAGTTCACCAATCAAACGTCGTAGCGATGTCGAACCATTCGGTACAATCGATGTGTGATTTGAGCGCTTTTCATGTGATTTTCAAGAGCGCGAGTTCTTCAGACTCTATGAAGTGCAAGAGAACTTCTTCTTTGACAGTGATGAGTCGTTGAAATGAAATTTGCCTATTTTCATAACAATTTGATGTTCAAGTTCCGGAGCGGACGATGAATACGACGCCATAATTCACGAGAACTCCCTCGTCTTGCAACGCCTCGCGAGGCAAAGCAGCGACCGTTGCGCAACGAGGACTACTACGGTACTGCGCCGGTTGCCTCGATTGTCATGCCGCCGCCGCCGCCGCCGCCGCTGCCCGGCAATGCCAGGCAGTGCCAGGCAGTGCCAGGCAGTGACGGACGAATGGACGGACGGACATGCAAGGCACGGCAAGGCACAGCAAGGCATGGCAAGGCATAGCATGGTATTGATAGATAGATAGGACGTCGTTCAGCGCGACTCTCCTCCGCCTCTAATGCGGGAGCGAGCTCGCGCGCGCGTGTCGAGACAGCCAGCAA
>JAADYC010000823.1:0-12943 GCA_023338135.1 Phytopythium kandeliae
GCGGAACCCCTCCATCCACTGCATCCGGTCCGCCACCTGCTGCTCGGTCCACGAGTCCTCGCGCTCGTGCGGAGCGTGTACAAGCGTCGTGCACTCGCCTCCGTCGCGCCGACTGCCGGCCTTGAGCTGCGCCGACGAAGCACTCGGCACTAGATGTCCGACGTGGAGGCTGACGCTGGCGAGGGATAAACCGTGCGCCGCTGGGTCAGCATCCGTCAGGGCTTCGGAGGCCATCGCAACAGGTGCCGACACGAAGCTCGGACCGAGACAGATGGCTCCAGAGCGAGACTAGCAGGCTCGTGCGGGTGCAAGGACCTGCGCAGGAGGCGCATGGCTGGCGCGCTCAGCCATTCGACGCGTCGCGTGTGGCTATTAATACGCGAACAAGCCGCCGCCTGCCTGTGCGATCGGAGCGCGTGCGTGCACGGGCATTGGGCTCTTTGCGGTGCCTTCAAGCACGAGCATGCTCGGCTCTACTGCTAATATTCGGGTCGTCAGAGCGAGCCAATCCGAGCCGGCGAGCTGGTTCCATTCCTTTTTGGCTCCCGCACAGTTCATCTCATTTTCCCATCCGGAAACACCAATCAGCATCGAGGAATAGCTACTGAACGCGTCTGATTGGCGCTCCTCGTTTGCACCCCTTTCGACCTTCGAGACTCGAAGGCGCCAAGACCAGCGCAACCAAGGTGGACCCGCGAGGCGAGGCGAGGCAAGGAGAGGCAAGTCGAGTCGCCTGCCGCGCGGGGGAGGATGCAGCACCAACCGCAGCCGCCTCATGCTGGCGCGGGGCAGCCGCCGTCCCTGCAGCGTCCGCCAGCATCGGCTATTCGTGGCGCGGCCACTCAGAGGCAACCGTCGCCTTTTCAGACGCCGGACTGCACGACTCGCACGCTCGCGTTCGACTCGGCGGCGTCCACGGCGGCGGAGGACGCACTGCAGCGCGCGCGCAAGCGAAGGCGGCGGATCGACGCGGCCGCGGCCTTCGTGACGACGCGACGGGGCGGACAACGCATACGCGGCGCGGACAGCGAGGGGGACGCCGACAGTGAAGAGGGCGACGGGAGCGAGGACGATCTGGCGCCAATGCAGGCGGCGGGCTGGCGCGTGCTTGACCCAGCGGTAGATGCTGGCCGCGTGACCAGCGGCGTTGCATCGGCGAGAGTCAGCGGACTGGCAGAGAACAACAGGACCTTCATGAACCAAGAGGTAGCCAAGAGTCCAGATCTACTGGTCGCCGATAAGCTGCTTCTACGGTCGAAAGCAACCACCGAGAGACATGGAGCACCAGAGAGTCACGCAGCAACGGCGTCGGTAGTGTCGAAACTCCGGCGGCTCGTGCGCAACTGCAGCGCGCGCCACCATGCGGCATCCGCGCTGTTTTACGCCGACAAGCTGGTACGGAGCGAGTGGTGAGGCGTTGAACGGTGCAATCGGCGAGCACTGACCGACTCGGGATGAACTCGCCGCGTTGTACACAGATCGCGCTGTCTCCGTTCGACCCGACAGACGTACTTTTGTTCGCGGACGCGTGCTATATCAACCAGCAGTACCACCGCGCTATTCACGCCGTCAAGGTCGCTCGGCTAGTGGGCGTGGAGGAGTACAAAGACGACGGCCACCAGTCTCACGATGTGCCAACTGCTCTTCGAGCAAGCTTGGTGCTAGGCCAGTGCATGGTACGTTCGTGATACATCTGCATTCTCCGTCTCGGCACTAAACCGAGTGGCGTTTGCGTCCTTCAGCTGGCGATTAAACAAAAAGAGGAGTGTCTGGAGCTCCTGAGCAAAGTGCTGCCGGAGCGGGAGCACGATGTCGTGGCGCTCGCGAGGAGGATTGACGGGCACGCGGACAACAACGCGCCTGAGTCCGCGAAAGACCCATTCGCGATCGACCATGGCGAGATCAACGTGGTTGCGTCGCTGGCGCTGCTTCTGGGCGAGACGTACGAGGCTCTTGGCAATCGCGAAAGTGCCACCGTGTACTTCCGGATCGCGCTTCGCTGCGACGTCCAGTGCTCGGAGGCTTTCTTCCACCTCTTTGATAAGCAGCTGCTGTCGGCGGATGAGGAGAAGCAGCTCGTCGCGTCGCTGGACTACTCGACGCACGAGATGGCGATGCTGCAGTCGTTGTACCAGATCCACGTCGGAAAGGTGAGCCGTTTCGCGAAACTCGGATCTCAACTCGTTCATGAGAACCGCATACTGAGAACGGACGGTCGTTGGCGTACCTCGCAGTATGACACCATTCCGTCGGTGGACGCCAAGTTCGCTCAAGTCGAAGGCACGCTCGGGCTCCACCAGAGTTTCGATGTGGTAGGAGAGTTCTTCCGTTCTCGCCAGCAGATTCCTATCAAACTGACGCCGCGCGTTGCCCTCTTCGCAGAGCGTGGCGAAGGCAGAGGCGTACTACTACCAGCACGACGTACAGCAGGCTCATGAGATTTGCCAGCGGTACGAATTCGCTGCTTTGATCCGTCCGAGTCGTTGGCGCACCGAACTTACCTTGCGCGGACCCTTTGCTCACGCACGACTTGGTTAAAATTGCTGTCGGCACCGCGCGGTAGTGTCCGCGAGCGCGATCCTTTCAATGCGAGTGTGATCACGGTGTTTGTCGCGACGCTCGTGGAGCTCGGGAAGAAACGAGAACTGTACCATTACGCGCACCAAATGGTAGGCTTCCTGCCGCGACGCTCGATATGAGCGCATCCGCGGCTCTGCTGACACTGCCCGGCGGCGCCAAATCACCAGGTGGACGTCTATCCGAAGAAAGCGAGCGCGTGGTACACGGTTGGATGCTACTATCTCTTGATCGAGAAGTACGAGGCAGCTCAGCGATACTTCCAGTGCGTGCTGCGGAATTGGCGCGTGCGTGTCCACTGCGCTCGGGTCGCTGACGCCTCGCTCTCTCATCTGGTCGTTGCAGCAAAGCCACAGCGCTCGAGCCGACGTACGCTCCGGCGTGGATCGGCTTCGGGAACTCGTTCGCGGCGCAGGACGAGAGCGACCAGGCTATGTCGTCGTACCGCACCGCCTCAAGTCTGTTCCCCGGGTCGCACCTCCCGCTGCTCTACATCGGCATGGAGTACCTGCGCACGAACAACTTGGTCCAGGCGCAGGAGTACATTCGCCAGGCCGCCGACATCTGCCCCACGGACCCGCTGATATTCAACGAGCTGGGCACGGTGCACTACAAGCTCAAGGACTTCTCCCGCGCTGTCGACATGTTCACCAAAGCGCTGGAGCTGGTCAGACATGTGCCGGAGGTATATGCGCGTGGCTGATGTGGCTCGAGGCGCTGTGGCGCTCGGATTCGACGCTAACGACGGCGTGATGGCGGCTTATGCTCGACTAGCGCTTGATGGACGCATGGGAGCCGACGTTGTTCAACCTGGGCTACTCGTACCGCAAGCTGCGGCAAGTGTCTCGTGCCGATCCCTGCTCTGCTGGCGTCGATGGATGCAATGTCTGACCGGCTTTGCGTCTCCAGGATGTTTGACGAGGCAGTGCGCTGCTTCCAGAGCGCCTTGCGCTTCTCTCCTCGCAACGTACGTGGCTCCCTGATGGCCGGCAGCCAAGCTGCCGAGGCGGAGCTAACGCAGCCGTGCCGCAATGGGTCGCAGGCGTCCGTGCTCGCGGCGCTGGGCTTCACGTTCCACATGAAGGGCGACGTGGAGCAGGCGGTCGAGTCGTACCACGCGGTGCGTCGCTAACTCGTTGGGCTCGACCGCGTCCATCGCATGGGCGACTGACTCGCTCGATGCGGCTGGTTGATTGGCAGGCGCTTGCGTACAACCCGGAGGACTCGCTGGCTGGCACGATGATCACGATCGCGTTCGAGGAGTCGCTGGCCGCGAGCCACGCCTCGCTCGCGCGGTCGACGGCGTCGCCCGCTCGCCGGCCGGCCCGCCGCGCGAACGCGCCGCCGTCGGCCGGGCGCGGCGCGGTCCCTGGCGCCGGCTGGTCGGCGCCCGCGTCGGCGGCGGACGCGGCGCTGCGCCGCCTCGACCTGGAGCAGTCGCTGAGCAGCATCGACCGCAGCCGGCAGTCGCTTGCTGCCTCGAGCCTCGACCTGTCGGACGCCAGCTCGATGAACATGGAGGAGGATTGAGGCGCGGGCCTCCCTCGCCGGCGGCTCGCGCGTCGCCGGTTGGTTTCAGGCCCAGTAGCGCTCGCCCGTGAGGCTGTTGTAGTAGTAGGCCGCGCCAGAGTACTGGTCGAAGAACTTGCCCCACGGATCGGGCGGCACCGCGGATGCGGCGCTCGGGGCGGCCGCGGCCGGCGCGAACGCCGCCGCGCCGCCGAACATGCCCCCGAACGCCAGCGCCGCCGCCTGGTAGGCGTACATGGCGCCCAGGAACTGCTGCTGCTGCTGCTGCTGCTGCTGCTGCTGCTCGGCCGCCGGGTCGTAGTAGTGATACTGCCCGACCGCGTCGTAGTAGCCGTACTCGTCGGCGTAGTAGCTCCCGTCCGCCTCGGCCGCGAGCAAGTCTGCGCCGCCCGCGGCCGTCTCGGCGCGCCGCGCGTCGCCGGCCGCGTCCGCGTCCGCGGCCGCCAGCGCGTCCGCCGGCCGCGTCCAGCTCGCCTCCTGCGTCCGCGTGTTGTAGAAGTAGCTCGCCTGCGCGCTCTCGTCCCAGTACTCGACCCAGTCGTCGGCGCTCTCGGGCGCCGCGAGCTCCTGCGCGACCTCGGCCGCGGCCTCGGCCTCGGCGGCGGCCAGCGCGCGCGCGAGCTCCTCGCTGCGCGCCTCGCGCGCCGCCGCCACCTGGCGCTGCAGCGCGCGCGCCCGCAGACGGCCCAGCAGTCCGCGCGCGCGCCGCTGGATGGTGCGCGCGGCCGCGTGGCGCGCCGCCATCCGCGCCTTCTCCTCCCGCGCGCGCTCGAGCATCTGCGCCTCGAGCTCTCGCAGCTCTCGCTCTCGCTCGCGCGCCTCGGCGTCCATGCGCGCCTGCAGCCTGGCGAGCGCGAGCTCCTGCCGCGCCGCCGCCTGCGCGCGCAGCCGCTCCTCGGCGTCCTGCACCTGCGCGAGCGCCGCCTGCTGCGCGCGCGCGAGCTTCTCGAGCCGCTGGCGCGCCACCACGCGCTGCAGGCAGAAGGCCTGCACGCGCATCTCGGCCTGGCGCCGCCGCGCCTGCTCGGCCGCGCGCGCCAGCCGCCGCGCCTCGGCCTCCAGCTCGAGCTCCTGCGGCGGCGGCGGCTGCGCGGCCTCGCTCGCCAGCGGCGCGAGCCGCGCGCGCGCGAGCGCCTCGGCCTCGCGCGCCTGCAGCTGCGCCTCGCGCGCCGCGAGCGCCTCGCGCTTGTCGAGCGTGCGCTGGCGCGCGAGCCGCTGCACGCGCTGCGCGGCCTCGTGCTCCTCGCGCTGGCGCCGCTCGGCCTGCGCCTGCTGCTCGCGCGCGAGCGCCTCGACCTGCCTCCGCGCGAGCGCCTCGGCCTCCTGCGCGCGCCGCTCGCGCTCCTCGGCCTCCTGCTGCCGCTCGAGCTCGCCCAGCAGCCGCGCGCGCTCGGCGCTGGCGGCGCGCGCCTGCAGCGCCAGCTGCGCCTGCAGCGCGCGCAGCTCGCGCTCCTGCTCCCCGCGCAGCCGCTCGATCTCCTCGCGCGCCTTCTCGGACGCCATGAGCGACAGCCGCCGCTCGAGCTCTCGCCGGCGCGCCAGCAGCGCCAGCCTCGCGCGCCGCTGCCGCCACGCGCACTGCAGCGCCAGCGCCGCGCGCGCCTCGCGCTGCCGCTCGGCGCGCTCGAGCCGCGCGCGCGCCGCCGCCGCCCGCGCGCGCGCGAGCGCACAGCGCGCCAGGAAGCGCCGCGCCAGCCGCTGCACGGCGCGCGCCGCGCGGTCCTTGGCCTGCGCCACGAGCCGCGCGAGCGCCTGCTGCGCCTGCAGCTCGTGCGCGCGCCGCCGGCCCGCCGCCTCCTTGCGCGCGCGCCGGCCGCGCGCCAGGCTCTGCAGCCGCGTGGCCGCCTTCTGGTCGCGCGCGCGCGCCGCTCGCCGGCCCTGCGCGGCCGCGCGGCGGCGCCAGCGCGCCAGGCGCCGCCGCGCGAACCGCTGGAGCCGCTCGGCCGCGGCCGCGCGCTCGGCCTGCAGCGCGCAATGCGCCCGGCGCCGCAGCCGCGCCGACCGCCGCGCGCGACTGCCGCGCCAGCAGCGCTGGATGCGCTCGGCCGCGGCCTGCAGTCGCGCCGACGCGCGCCGCTGCAGCTGCTCGAAGCGCCGGCGCCGCGCCGCGCGCCGCGACCAGAAGGCGCGCAGCGACCGCTGCACGCGCACGGCCGCGGCCAGCCGGTGCGCGCGCGCCGCGCCGGCCGCGGCCTCTCGGTGCGCGCGCAGCTCGTGGCGCTCGCGCCGCGCCAGGGCCCCGCGCCACCGCGCCTGCAACGCCGTGGCCGCGCGCGCGCGCTCGTCCCGCCGCCGCCGCGCGCGCAGCGAGCCGGCGCGCCGCCTGGCCTCCCGCCCGCGCGCCAGCGCCTGGATGCGCGCGGCCGCGGAGGCTCTTGCGGCCGCGCCGGCCGCGCGCCGCCGCGCCAAGCAGCGCCGCGCAAACCGCTGCACGCGCGCGGCCGCGGCCTCTCGCCGGCGCGCGCGCTGCCTCTCGGCGCGCCGGCGCCGAGCGGCCGCCGCGCGCGCGAGCCGCTGGATGCGCGCGGCGGCCTCGTGCTCGCGCCTGGCGCGCCGCACGACGCGCGCCATCTCTCGCCGCCGCCGCGCTCGGGCCGCGCGCTGGATGGCGCACGCGGCGCGCGCCTCTCGCTGCGCGCGGAAGAGCGCGCGCGCCACGCGCTTGCCGCTGTAGCCGCGGTAGCAGCGCTGCAGCCGCGCGGCCGCGGCGTGCTCGCGCCGGCGCTGCTTGGCGCGCGCGGCTAGCTGGCGCGCCTGCCGCCCGCGCGCGAGCGCCTGCAGCCGCTCGGCCGCGAGCCGCCGCCGGCGCGCGAGGCAGCGCCGGCGCGCCAGCCAGCCGCGCGCGGCGCGCTGCAGCTCCAGCGCGGCGCCGTGGCGCTCGCTGCGCGCGTCGGCGAGCGCGCGCTGGCGCCAGCGCTGCACGCGGCGGCCGAGCACGCGGCGGCGCCAGCGCGCGAGCAGCGCGGCGAGCTGCCGACTGGCCTTGCCGCGCAGGAAGCGGCCGGCGCGCAGCCGGTTGCGCTCGAGCGCGAGCACCGCCGCCCACTGGCGCAGCGCGCGCGCCAGCTGCCGGCGCTGCAGCCGCAGCAGCAGCGCGCGCAGGCGCGCGACGCCCCAGCGCTGGCGCAGCACCTGCGCGCGCAGCGTCGTCACGGGGCAGTGCGCCTGCACCCACTGCAGCCCCTCGCGCAGCTTGAGCTCCAGCGCCTGCACGCCGTGCTCCGAGACCGCCAGCGCGCGCCGCAGCGCCGCCGCGTCCGCGTCCGCGCCGACCGCGGTCGCGGTCGCGGTCGCGGTCGCGGCCGAGGGAGCGACCCGGCGCGCGTGCTTGAGCGGCGGCAGCCCGCGCGGCTGGCCGCGAGGAGACCGCGCGCGCGCCGAGCGGGAGCGAGCGGCCGGCGGGCCGCCCATGGACGCCGCCACGCGCAGCAGCCGCCGGCGCGCGCGCAGCAGCGCCGAGAACTCGCGCAGGTCGACGCGGCCGTCGCCGTCCGCGTCCGCCTGCTGCAGCACGCTCGCGAGCTCGGCCGCGTCCATCTGCTCGCCCGACGCCAGCAGCAGCGCGCGCAGCTCGTCCGGCGAGAGGAAGCCGCTGCCGTCCGCGTCCGCGCGCTCGAACGCCGCGCGGAGCTGCGCGGCCTCGGCCTCCGTCTCGTGTGCCTCGCGGCCGCCGCCGCCGAACGCCGCGTCCAGCTCTTCGTACTCGACCAGCGTCAGTCCGAGCTGCGCGGCCGCGAGTGCCTTCTGCCGCCGCTCTTCTTCGCGCTCCGCCTCGAGCGCCAGCTCCGCCGCGGTCGGCGCACGGCCGCCGCCCGGCGTGGCTCCGCGCGCGAGGCGCTGCTGCCGCCGCAGCCGCCGGCTCTTGCTGCCCTCGTCCTTGGGACGCAGCGCGTTCTTGCGCCGGCCCGGCCGCGGCGAGTCACCAGACCTCGGCGATGGAGGCGGCGGCGCCTCCGTTCCAGCAGCTCGCGCGCGCTTCCGAGCGCGCCGCGCGCTTGGCAGCGACAGCGCTTCCAGCCGCGCCGGCACGTGCCTGCGCGCGCGCGAGCCGCGCCGCCCGCTGCCGCTCGACGGCCGCGGTCGTGTCCGCGGGGATGGCAGCAGGCTCTTGAGGCTCGCGACGTCCAGGAAGAAGGGGGAGCTGTGAGATGCCGCGAGGCCGAGCGGACCCGCGCCGGGAACGAGCAGCGACAGGTCATGGCCATCCGTCGGCGAGCCGGCCGCGAATCGCGAGACGTCGGGCATCGGCAGCGGACACAAGTGCGCGCTCTGAAAGAGCCACGGCTGGTCCTGGCCCGCGAGTTGTTGGTTGTCCAACGCAGCGCCGGGTCGCGTCTTTCGTGCGGCGCCGGTCTCCCGCGGCGGCTTGTGCATGTGCGCCATGCCTCGTGGCTGGCTCGCCGGCGCGTGCACCGTTCGCGGCGGAAGCAGCGGTCCAACGTTGCTCGCCTTGAGGTCGTGTGCCTCTGGCGGGTTGGCGTTGCTGCCCCTTTTGTTGACCATAACGCAGAGATGAGAGAGTGGAGGCCGCGCGCGCCGAGCCGTAATAGCGCTGCTGATAGATAGCGCCGGTCTGGTGCGTGGTCGCCATGCTGCGATCGCCTGTTAGATGCGAAACCAGGTGCGAAACGGCAGGCGCACGCGCTATTTCGAGCATCGACGCCTTGTCCTGCGTTCACCACGTCCTTCCATGTGCTGTAGGCGCTAAAGCAAGGCTGCAGAAGCCACTGGCGGTTCAGGAGCGAAGCGAGTGAGCAGGAGCCTCGAGCGAACGCGAAGAGCTTCATGTCTGTGACAGGAGACGCGACTTCAACCATGGGGTGGGCCACATCATATAGACCATCACTGACGACGCTGAGTGATTGTATATTTTCTGATTTGAGGAGCCCCTCGCTCGTCAATAGCGGCAAAGGGAGCCACATAACGAGCGAGCAAGCGAGCGAGTGGGTCGAGGTCGAGGAAGGAGAGCTCACGACGCGGAAGAGGATGAGCGGCAGCGTGTGGGGCGGGTACGTGGCGGCGCCGACTCGGCTACAGGACGTGATGGACGCGGAGCTGGCGGTCAGGCTGCAGCGCGAGGAGCAGGAGCAGTGGGAGCGCGAGATCGCGGGCCGCTTCGGCGCGGGTTGGTGCTTCGTGGAAGTCCCGCGCGCCGGCGGCATGGGCGTCGAGCAGCAGGAGATCTCAGTCGGCCAGGGTGATGCTGACTGGGTGTTTGCGCTCGAGCTGGAGGCGCAGGAGGCGGAGGAGTACAGCCGCCTGCTGCGTCAGCAAGAGGCGTCCACGGAGCGCTACTTCGCCATTCATGAGGATAGCAAGGATACCCTCGACGCGAGCGATGGGCAGCTCGTGGTCCACGACCAGAGTGAAGAGCAGGAGAGCGAGGAGAACGAGTGGCTTAAGCCCCTTTCGAGGCGTCGGCGGCATCGCGGCGCGTCAAGGCGGGACGAATCCTCGCTGCATGCTAAAGCCAAGGAGAAGCGGTCGCGACGAGCTGGCGGCTGAAACAGTCGCGCAGTTTGCGCCAGCGTAGTGTTTCCGTCGTGAGAGACCCTGTGCGTGGCCTGTCGCCGCGCATACCCGTCGCATCGGTAGCGTCTACCTGCCGAGTGCCGAGAACAAGAGCGTTGATTGCACTTGTGGCGTCGGGTGCTGGCGGCTTCGCGGACCAAGAGCAGCGGCACAGAACCGCTTGCGTCGCTCTCGTCCAACATCACCAGCGCAGACGACGGGAGTGCCGCCGTAGTACCACAGAAGAGCGACGGAGGAGTGCAACAGCCGGCAGGTGGTCGATTCATGTTGGCTCGTCCCAAGGACGCCGGCGCTCGCCTCGGAGCGCATGGACCTCGCTTCAGCCAACCGCCGCTCACTCGCAGGAACATCATACTAAGCAGCCTCGCCCTCAAATCTTGATGAGCAAGATCTCGCGGACATACTGCGTCTGCAATAGCAGTCGGGTGTCCACGACCAGAGTCAGTCCCTCGGACCCATGCATCCACTGCCGTCGAGATCCGCCACAGACAACGTACCCAGAGCCGCTCGCGCTTCTCTTGCGTGGGGAGGAGGCGTACCAACTGGGGCACGAGCTCTTTCATCAGCGCGTGCGTGCAGATCGAGAGCAGGTAGCTGAAGAACGCGTCCAGGGACATCTGATCCTGTCCAAAGCGCCGGCAGTTGTCCTTGAACACCTGCGTGTTGGCGTACGGGCAGCGCGTCGAAATGAAGTTGAGTACGCCATTGTACACCTCCTTCATCTCCGCCTTGGTCGCGGCCGGCGGGATCGGAGGCACCGTCTGCGCCACCGGCGCGGGCTTCACGAACGAGTTATACAGCGACTCCGCCTGCGGCCGAGGCGTGTAGTGCGCGTTCGGTGCCGGCGCCGGGTACGACGTGTACTTGATGTTCGGGTCGGTCGGATGTGAGTATGTCGCAATCGGCGCGCCAGGGACTCCATGACTCCCGGCAGGCGCCGCTGGTGCCGCGGCGGGAGCGGTAGCATACCCAGTGGCCGGTGTGTACCCTGCGACCGGCGCAGGGGTGCTGTTGTAACTCGAGGCCGACGCATTGTAGCCCGAGGCCGCAGCGTATCCGGCAGCGGGAGCCGCCGCCGCCGCCGCCATCGTCGATGCCGAGGTGGCAGGACTGGACCCCGCGCCAGAGCTCTTGCGCTGTTGGAACTCGGCGTAGAGCTCTCGCTCCGATCGGTATGAGCTGTAGCGGCGCAGACGAGGGTCGTTCGGGTCGGGAGTCGCAGTCGACGGCGTGGACGACGCGAACGACAGCCGATCCGCCGACGCCGCCGACGATGAGGACGTCGCGCTCGACGCGCCACGGTTGCTGGCGCCGACCGGCGCGTTGAAACTCCCGTTGAAGCTGCTGCGGTTACCGCCGCCGCTGCTGCTGCTGTTGCGCAGCGACCCGTACATCGGGTACTACGCGCATACCGAGGCGTTAGCTGTCAAGCTCTATCGCCAGTCGACGCAACTTCTTCCTTACCGACTGGTCAGCGCGCTGGCCCGAGGAAGGGGACAGCGCCTTGGAGTTGCATGCGTTGCGGATGGCATCAAAGAGCACGTCGCACGATCCCGGAGGTGGCTGTACGTGGCCGTTGAGGATCTCCATGGGCGACACCTCGTGACCGTAGAAGCGGTTGTTCATCTCTCCACGAATCATGATGGTCGAGCCGTGCAGGCCGATGCCGGCGAAGGCACCCTTGGCGCGCGAGTACGAGTAGTTCCCACTGAGTCCGCCGCCGCTGGCATTGACGCTGGCGCCGGCGGCGCGACCCACGGGGCCGATCGCGAGGTCCAGCCCGGCGCCGATTGAGACCTGCGTGCCCTTCTTGAAGGTCTTGACGGCCGACGGGGAGCCGAGCACGATCATGAAGTCGACGATCTCGCCGCCAATCTCGGCGCCAAAGCCGACGCCGGCCGTGCCGATGCCGGACGGCGCCGACCACGAGCCGTCCTCAAGGCGCGCGATGACCAGCCCCGTGCCGAGCTTGCCGGTCCAGATCATACCGGCCTTGACGACTGTGAGGAAGGCCAGGCCGGCGCACTTCTGGATCATCTCGGCCGGGATGGCGCTGTCGGCATCGAACGTCGAGCTGAAGAACGAGTTGATGATGTTGGCGGCCTTGACGATCTCTTTCTCCATCGAGGAGTGGTACGGCGCGTTGAGCACCATGGCGGCGAGCGGGGGCGGGGGAGGGGTGGGCGCGAGCCACAGAGAGGGCGAAGCTCCGAGCGAAAAGCGCGCGCGCGTCGACTAGCGACAGAGAGGGAGAATGCGGCGGCGGCGGCGGCGGCGGCGGCGGCGAGTTGCAGGCGCGACCTGCTTGTTTCCTTTGCCGAAATGGATTGCTTCACGCTCCGAGGTTCTCGATCGTTTGGTGTGTGACACGCGAGAGAAGGTGGTGGGTGCGTAAACGGCTTCCCGCAATAGTCACGGCCACTCAAACGGGAACGTCGCAGTTGGAGAGGATAAGACCGGGAGGCTGCGGTGCACGCCTCCATCCGCATCCGACACGTGAGGACGGAGACCATGCACGGCCTGAGCAGCACACGAATGCTTTGATCAATGGGCGATAGCAGACTCGGACATCCTGGTTCCCCGGCAACGAAGATCGGTCGCTTCAAAGCAGGCACTGCAATATTGGATCGCGCTTCGTTGTGCGCACTATTCGAAGCAAGCCACATTGGCTGATATCGTCTACCTCGGATATTCGAGAAAGTACGATCGAACCTATACGATACGGTACGGTAATCAACCATTTCAGAGTCTTCGCGAACCTTGAGCGAACTTAAACGGAACAATACGGTAGTTTCCACCACGCCTCTTCCACCACATCGACCAGCAACGGAAACCATGAAAAAAGGAAAAACGGCACGGGACGACCTGGGGGTGCCGCAAGTCTTGCAATACACTGCTCGAAGAGCGCGGGCACGCATCACTGCGCCTCGGCACGGCAAGATAATTGTCTGATCTGCCTATTCACAGAAGTCCATCGTCATGTTCACCCTACTTCTCGATTGCGAGTGGAGTGACATCAAGTTCCTGTAACAACTTAACGAAATGACACACTGTCTGCCGGTACGTGCACGCACTGACGGAACGGTGATCCGATTGGAAGTTAGACGACATACTATGAGCCGCATAACCACGACTAGTGCTTGCATGTGCTGTGCTTACAAGAATTGTGATTGTGAGTGTGATTGCACGAGTTACGCTGACACAAGAAGAACCGGCAAGATATGAGCATGAAAGTACAGCGCCTCGGTGGTGAAGGAATGGTGGGGGAGGTATTCGAGCTGTGTCGGCTCTCGGCGGTGAAGGA
>JAADYC010000824.1:0-12929 GCA_023338135.1 Phytopythium kandeliae
ACAGCGGCGGTGGCGGCGGTGGTGGCGACAGCGGCGGTGGTGGCGATGGTGGAGGAGGCGGTGGAGGCGGAGATTGAGCCAGACGAACGGCGCATTGCTCAAGCCTGCGCAAGCGTCAAACGAGTTCATCTGAATCCTGATGGAGCAACAAACTGGAAATATCAACACTCTATTTGCTAGACGCCATGGATTTGCTCAGTCATGGCTTCCTTACTGCCATCAGCACGTCGACAATCTCTCGAGCTGGCGCTAGCATATATCAACGGGTGGATCGTCATCGTGGTGGCGCGTGCGTTCTACGAGTGCACAACGCGCAAGCGCCGCGAGAAGAGCCCTGGTGTTTGGAGTAGGTAAGATCTGTCCAAACGTGAGGCTGGGCATAAAGAAATACGCAGGGGGATGAGAAGACTGGTTTGGGGTCACAAGGCACGTTCCCCTCGTACCTCATGCCTCCATGCGTCGGCCGCAAGAGAGAGAGAGAGAGAGGGAGAGGGAGAAGGACGTTGTCGGAAAGTATCTAGAGGAAGATCCACACGATCCAAGAGAGCGTCAAGCAAATGCAAGCGTCTGTCGGTAAGTGAGCCTTCGCCATCCGAGTCGTGCTTGGCTTACAAGGCTGACATGGCTGGCCAACCCACTCGATCGATGCAGGTCGCCATTGTTTGTAACCGATTACAAGCCATCACTTGGCTTGCCGACTGTCTTCTTTCTGCCCAGTCGAATGCCGGCGAGGCGACGCCTCTGAATGCTACACCTTCGTCAGATATCGAAGGAAGGGGTACTTCCATTCCAGAATCTACTCGTTCCCAGCCACAACACGCACGACGCAGCGCCGCGACTCGCAGCGCGGCCTGTCGGCCATGTGCGAAGCCTCGAGGACCGAGAAGGTGATCGCGTGGAGCTTCATCCTGCTGGTCGTGCTGTTCTTTGTTGTTGTGGGCATCTACTCTACGTGCAGGGGAAGGTGTCGGAGCAGTAAAGGCAGAGGTGGCGGCAGTGGTGGTGGTGGGGGTGGTGGTGGTGGCGGAGGCTACTTTTGGGGAGACGGCGGCGGTGGCGACGGTGGCTGTGGTGGTGGCGACGGAGGCGGATAGGTGCTCGATGAATGAACGAAGATGGTGCGCGAAGCTCATTGAGGAGAAGGCGTCGCTTGGAGATCCGTCAACTGGATGGAGGAGGTCGTCGAGGTTGCGCATCGCCCTGGAGAAGAGAGCACTCAAGTCTCCCCAAGACAGTCTCAAGAGCGCGCTCAAGGCATTCGACTAGCGCAGCCTGCCTTTGCTTCTGCACGACACGATGGAGCAGAAGGTATGAGGAACTCAAGCGAAGGTCGGTCGCGTTCGAAGAAAGCTGTGCGGACCCCATGGCTTCGACCAGGAGGCCGTGCGACTGGCGATGGAGCCGCCGCCTTGCTCCCCGCTCTGCGCTGCATATAGAGCGGAGAGCACGGCGTAGGTGTGAACCTAGCTCCGCGCCACGCCTCAACTTGAGCGCGTCGGCCAGTGGGACGTGATTGGGCGACTAAAACTCATTTGAGATGGCAGTGAACCCTTCGAAAGCATCGGTGAGCGGCGGTGAAGCCATGGCGCCGGAGCCGGCGCCTCATTCGTGCCACTCTGGAGGCATTCTACTTGAGCTTTGTATGTCATCCCGTGCGATTCGAACAGTCCAGTTCTGCGGCCAGGGCTCCGCGCACATGGCGCTCACGCCCTCATTTCTCATTCGCAGCAACCACAGCGAGGCGTCTCGGCTCACGAGAGCGGGTCGAGCGCCGTCGCGCACGCTCCGTCGTCGTCATGACGCCCGAGGAGAAGCGCGAGATCGGCTACATCGCCATGGGGATCGGGTTTGCCATCGTGCTGGTACTTCTGGGGTGGAAGTACTGGAAGGACTGGGAGCGGAAGAAGAAGAAGAAGCGCAAGCAGCGGGAGCGACGCAGGCGCCACGTGACCGGGTCCGACTGGGGCTTCAGCTCCAAGCATCGGGGAATGCACGGCGATGGCTCGCATGGAGACGATGGGGGAGATCATGACCATGGGAGTGACGGCTTCGATAGCAGCTGCAGTTACAGTAGCCACAATGGCGACGGAGACAGTGATCATGGCGGAGACGGCGGCAGCGATCGAGGTGGATATGACGGCGGTAGCGATCGTGGTGGGCATGACGGCGGCAGCGATCGTGGTGGGCATGACGGCGACGATGGCGGCGGATATGACGGCGGAGGTGACGGTGGGGGATATGACGGTGGAGGTGACAGCGGCGGCGACGGCGGCGGCGACGGCGGTGGAGATGGTGGAGGTGGAGATTGAGCAGAGGACGAATCTTTAGCGAGAGAATAGCTCCGTGTCGTTCAGAGCGTGTACAATTTCGCAGGAAGAGCTAGAGCGGGTGGACTAATAGGATTTTGAGTGCGGTTCTCTCGCACACGCAGCCAACTCGACGCATTCAAGTCGCTCTCTCATGAAGCACCACGCGCGCAGATCGGAGAGTTCGCGCGGCGCAGCAGGATCGAGCGGCGAGTGCGAATTCTCTCGAACCGCAACTCGAAGCCGAAGTCTTTCGGTATGAAACGCTTCTCATACAGTACTCTGTCGTATCACTTCATCGAGCGACCTTCGCGGTACCTCCACAGCGGAGGTGACGCGAAGGTCGCTTGTTTGGTGGCTCCAGCCAACAGAAGCGGGCGAGAAGATCGTTGAAAAGCATCCGATTGCTTCCAGCAGGCCGACCGGCGGATCGCGTCCGGGCGGCGGTCAAGCAGCACAGGCGGCCGCGACCGCTCGCCTATTGGCTCGAGGATGGCGGCAGCGGCTCACTCCGTGTCGATGGAGGGCAAGAGCGCGGCGCCGGCCGAGGTGCAGACGCTGCCAGCGCGCGCACGGGAGCGCTGCCTCTCTCTCCACCTGACACCCCGCCGCCGTGATTCAACATGCAGGTGACGGGCAGCACGGAGCCACCGGAGCCGCTGCTCAAGTACGAGCGAGTGGGCGGGCATCTCCACGCGATCTTCAAGGACGACTCGCTCAGCTGTGTGGCGCTACACGTCAACTTCATGTGCGTGGGCACGTACAACGGCAACGTACTGCTGCTGGAGCTCGACGGACGGTTCGTGCGGCGGCTGCACCAGCACTACAAGAAGGTCAACCAGGTCTACATCGACGAGACGGGACAGGTGCGTGCGTCTGGCGCGTTCGTATCGCGTATCGGCGTGCGTCGGGCTCACCAGTCGCTCTCTCTTCGCGAAGTACATCGCCTCGTGCTCGGACGACGGCACCGTCGCAGTGTACACGCTGCTCCCTCCGTCCTCGTCGTCTGAGGCGCCGACCGCGCCTGTGACTGGATCTGGCGGGAGCGGCACGCCAGCTTCTGCGCCGACGCCGCCGGGATACGTCTCCGTGTCCAGCACAGGCGGCGAGGTGAACATCTACAACTACTTCAGCGCCGTGTACTCGGTGCAGCTGGAGGACCGGTACGCACTCAAACGCGAGCGTAGCTTCGCATGTGGTGGCGTCGCCGGACAGCTCATCATCAACAAGAAGGGGTGGATCATCGACAAGGAGAACACAGTGCACGAGGGCGAGGGGCCAGTGCACACGATCCGCTGGCGCGACGGTCTCGTGGCGTGGGCCAACGACTGGGGCGTCAAGGTGTACGACTCGGAGCGCGACCAACGGGTCACGTACATCGAGCGGCCGCCGAACTGCCCACCAATGGAGCTCTGCCGCTGCCACCTCGAGTGGAAGAGTGGATCAACGCTGCTCGTGGCGTGGGCTCATACACTCCGTGTCGTGGCCTTCAAGCGCGTGACGAGCCCGTCATCGCCCACTTCAACCTCGGCGAGCGGCGTCGAGCTGCTGCCGGGGTCGATAACGGCAGAAGTCGTTGCGTTGCTCACGTTCGACTTCTTCGTCGCGGGGTTGAGTCCCTGGGGAGGCGACGTTGTCTGCGTGCTGGCGTTCCGGCCGCCGGGGTCTGCTCCGTTGTCGGCGTCAGGCTTCGGCGGAGCCACCAAGAAGGAGCAGCGACTCGTCGAAGGGGAAGGAGAGAGTGGAGAGATGCCCTTCCCGGAGGTGCACGTCGTGCGGCTCGACGGGACGCAAGTGTCGGCCGACATACTCAACCTGAAGGGCTACCAGCGCCTTCGCGCGTCAGACTACAAGATGCCGACACTGCGGTACACACACGGCAGCGACATGGATGCCCAGCCTGGATCCCCGTCGATCTACGACGCTGGATATGGCCTGCTGTCGTATATTTGCACGCCCAAGGACGTGGTGATCTGCCGACTGCGAGATATTGACGACCGCGTGCAATGGGCTCTGGCGCGCAAACAGTACGAGCGCGCGCTCGAGGTGGCGCTGAAAGACCCGAAGCAGCTGCGCCGCGTCGCTCTCGAGGAGCTGGTCGAGTACTATCTAGGCGAGCTCATGAAGAAGAAGCAGTACGCCAAGGCCGCCGAGGAGATGAAGCGGCTGTTTGTGGGCGACCACTACGCCAAGCTCTGGGAGAAGTACGTGTACGTGTTCGCGCAGCGCGGCCAGCTTAGCGCGATCGCGCGATCCATCCCGACGACTAGCCCTCGCCTGCCGGCGGTGCAGTACGAGATGGTGCTCAAGCACTTCCTCGAGTCGGACCCGGGACTGTTGCTCGAGCTGATCCGCAAGTGGCCCAAGCCGAAGACGCAGGACGCCGCGCAGGCCAAGGCGAGCGCCAGCGCCGCCGCCGTCGCGCCAGAGTACACGGAGACGACCTTTGTGTTCGAGCCGCTGTACAATGCACAGGCGTGGATCAACCAGCTCGAGGTCGTCGTGCGCCGCCGACGCATCGCCGAGACGGACAGCGCCGGCGACAGCGCGAGCGGCATGAGCATCGAGACGTCGTACCTGATGGAGGCGCTTGCCGAACTGTACACGGCGACGGAGCAGTACGAGCACGCGCTGCGCATCTACCTGAGCCAAGGCGCGTTCTGCACGAACAAGGACCACGCGTTCAAGCTGATCACGGAGCACCAGCTGTGGCCACTAGTGCAGCACAAGGTGAAGAATCTGACGCAGATCGACCGCACCGGCGCCGTGCGCATGCTCGTGAGCCAGCAGACGGAGCAGCTGGCGATTGCCGACATCGCCAAGCAGCTCGAGGACGATCGCGAGCTGCTGCACGAGTACCTGCACGAGCTCTTCGTGCACCGCCTGGGCGAGTACAACTCGGAGATGTACGCGTCGCTGCACGAGACGCAGGTCGCGCTCTACGCCGAGTTCGCGCCGTCCTACCTGCTCAAGTTCCTGCAGACGAGCAATTTTGTACCACTCGAAAAGGTGCGTGTGGGGAGTGCTGACCGGCCGATTGATCGACCTGCAGACAGGGATGGCATGGCGTCTTGACGGTGGCGGACTCATCGTGAGCGGGTGTGTGCGTGTGCGGTGGTGCAGGCGTACCAGTACTGCAGCGACCGCGATCCACCGCTGTGGGACGCCATGATCTACATCTTGGGCCGCATGGGCCAGCACAAGAAGGCGCTGGACCTGATCCTCACGCAGCGGCACGACATCAACCAAGCCATCCAGTTTGTGCAGGTGTGTGTGTGTGTGTTGCGTCACAAGTCTCAGCGGTCGGATAGAGGACCGAGTGTGTTGCTGACATTCTCTCTCTCTCTCTCTCTCTCTCTCTCTCGATCTTTGCAGGAGCACGACCAGAATCTGTGGGACTACCTCATCGACCTGAGCCTCACGAGCAAGGCGAACGTCGAGGAGCTGCTCACGTTTGCGTCGCAGCACAAGATCGACCCGATCAAGCTAATCCGCAAGGTGAGAGCAGGCGTGCATCGCCGCGAAGGCTTGCTGGCTTGCGGCGCAGTCGGAAGGCGCTCACGGCCGCCTTGTCACGATCGCGCAGATCCCCGAGGACATGGAGATCGAGAACCTCAAGGAGAAGATGCTCGCGATCATCGCCAACTACCGCATCCAGGTGCGTCCACGCGGCCTGTTGTCCTCCGAGGCGCCGGCTGCTGGCTCATGGCGACTCACTCGCCGACCGGCGTCCGTCCGTGCAGCAAAGCCTGTGCGTCGGATGCAGCAAAGTGTTCGAGACGGACCGCGTGGAGCTGCTGCGGCGACAGGTGGTAGCCAACAAGCGCGCGCGGCGCGTGGCCGCCAAGAAGGCGTGCGCCATCTGCAACGAGGCGCTGCGCGCGCCGAGCTCGGGCAAGGAGAGCGTGCGCGTGTGCGTGTTCGAGTGCGGGCACTGCTACCACCTGCCGTGCCTCGAGGAGAAGATGCGCATGTGGAAGCGCGCGGACGTGGTGGACGCGGGAGCCCTGGACGCCTTCCGCCGCTCGCTCGGCTGCTTCGTGTGTGACCACAGCACGCGCGAGTTCGCGCGGTCCGACGGGCTGACGCAGCAGCTCGGAGCGCTCGCGGCGCTCCCTCCGGCGCGCGGCATCACGGAGGACCAGCTGCAGCGAGCCAAGGACACGCTGCTCATGAGCATGCAGACGAGGACGGCGTAGGGGACCAAGCAGCTGCGCGCGCGGATACGTTTGCGAGCTTTGCCCGCCGTCCGTCTGTCCGTCCGTCCGTCTCGCGCCGAGGGCGAAAGGAACCAGCGCGGGGACGCGCAACGAGCCGTGAGTGAAGTCCCCAAAGTTCGCGTGAGATTTCGTTAAGACGCAGGCGCCAGGCGGAGCGGCGACAGGTCCCTGCGTGTCCTGCGCCGCGCTCCCCCTGGCGTCTGGCCCTCCGTCTCCACCTCGTCTGTGTCCTCGGACTACGCGAGTCGTCCACCGCCGAGGCGACGACTCCCCGCCGCAGACACCGTCTTCGTCCTCGACGTCAACGATCCATCTCGATAGCAACAAGGCGCGAGCGCTTACTCGTCGTCCTCCTCGGCGCCGCCGGAAGCAGCGGCACGCTGAGCAGCGCGGCGACGAGCGACGCGGCCCTGATGATGTGGCACGCAGACAGACAGACAGATAAACAAAGCAGGCGTTAGGAGCGGGCTGGATGATGAGAAGGAAGGAGAGGCAGGGAGTGTCCGCGTTGCGCGTACGTACCGGGCGGCCCTGACCGTAAGGCGAGGTGACCGAGAAGTCAATGTGCTTCTCCGAGTCGACGCGCACCATGAAGGAGGGCACGTCGACGAGCTGCTTGCCGACGCGGATGTGGCGCTGCTTGATGAGCACGCGCGCGTGGTGGATCGACTTGGCGAGGTTCTGCTTGAAGACCTTGGTCTGCAGGCGGCGCTCGAGCAGCTTCTGGATGTTCAGGCGCAGCACGAAGTCGAGCTCGTTCTCGTCCTCCGCGAGCAGGCCGAGGTACTTAAGGCGGCGCAGCAGCGCGGCGCCCTCGAACAGGCGCTTGGGGTCCTTCGCCTCGAGCGTCAGCAGCTCGCGCGCGGCCTTGCGCAGCTTGGAGAGCGCGTACTGCACGCGCCAGATCTCGCGCTTGCAGCGCAGACCGTACTCGCCGAGCAGCTTGAGCTCCTGGTCCAGGCGCTCCTTCTCGAACGCGCGCGAGGGCGTGCGGTAGGTCTTGCGGTAATTGCGGTGGCGAGAGATCTTCGGCATCCTTCCTAGACTTCTAGACTTCCGTGGGAGGCGAATGCGATGGGAGTGGCGCCCGCGGAGCTCCCCGCGCCTGCCGGGCCGAACCGACCGCCCGACGCCACCAATTCCCTCGCGACCAATCAGCGCCGGTGTTCGCGTTTCAACCAATCAGACACATGACGACGATTTTATCCAATGAGAGCAGCGTGTGGCTGGTTCACCCGCTTTTGGCATCGCAGCGCGCGGAGATCCAGTCGACATCGCACTCACTCCGATGGAGTGATGGTTGCCACCCCACAAACCGCGGCGAGGGGGAGGGAGCCTGACGGCGGCGCCGTTGGCTGGCCACGGAGAACCAGCGCGCAGTTTTGGAAGCGGGGCGACCCTCGCGCGCGGATCGGATCGGCTCGGCTCGGCGGACGAGGCTCGGCACGATGGACAAGGGCAAGCAGGCGATGGAGAACATGAAGAACATCAAGATGCCCAAGGGCTCCGGCGGTCCGCTGCTGGCGCTCGGCAAGATCGCGCTGTTCACTGGCGCGGCCGCCTACGGACTCTACGAGGCCATCTACAACGTGGCGCCGGGCCACCGCGCGGTCGTCTACAGCCGCATCGACGGCGTGGGCAAGACCACGATCGAGCAGGGCACGCACTTCCTCATCCCGTGGCTGCAGCGCCCCATCATCTTTGACGTGCGCACTCGCCCGCGCACTTACGCGTCGCTCACGGGCACCAAGGACCTGCAGATGATCAACCTCTCGGTCCGCGTGCTGTCCAAGCCGGACCGCGACCGTCTGCAGTGGATCTACACGCACCTCGGCCTCGGTTCGTTTCTCCCCCAGCTTCTCTCACTTGCTCGAGGCGACAGCGGCGACGGCGGCTGCGGCGGCTAACGGACTCGTTCGCTCCATGAACTCGATCAGATTTTGACGAGAAGGTGCTCCCGTCGATCGTGAACGAGGTGGCCAAGCAGGTCGTGGCCCAGTTCACGGCAGCCGAGCTCATCTTCCAGCGTGAGCACGTCAGCCGCCTGATCGCCCAGCACCTGGTGCGTTCGGTCTCTATCTATCTCGCCGCGCTCCGACGTGCCTCCAAGTCGTCATGCTGACCTGTCGACCCGTCTCGATTGCCACCCATAGCGGCAGCGCGCGGACCGCTTCGCCATTCTCCTGGAGGATGTGTCGATCGTGCACCTGACGTTCGGGCAGGAATACACTGCTGCCATCGAGCGCAAGCAGGTCGCCCAGCAGGAGGCGGAGCGCGCGCGCTTCGTCGTGGAGAAGGCGATTCAGGAGAAGAAGAGCACGGTCATCCGCGCGCAGGGTGTGTCCAAGTCGGCCGAGCTCGTCGGTGAGGCCATCAAGAACAACCCGGCGTTCGTGCAGCTGCGTCGCCTGGACACGGCCAAGGAGATCGCGTCGGTGATCTCGCACTCGGCCAACAAGGTGTACCTGAACTCGGACTCGCTGCTGCTCAACATGCTGCACGACCCCCGCTCGTAGTACGTCTCCGTCGCTCTCTCTCGCTCTCTCTCTCTCGCGCGCGCGCTCTCTCTGCGTCAGCCTGCTGTAGTGATCGACATCAGACGCTAACTGGCTGACTGTTGGATGCGTCATCGTGGTCTTCAGCGCCGGCAAGAAGTAAGCGATCACGCACGTGAAGCTGTTGTCGTCACGACCCAAGCGGATGGATCGCGCAGAGACCGCAGTAGCAGCGGGACGACAGCGTCGCAGGCAGCGAGACTGGCGCCTCTGGCTTCCGTAGCGAGAGACTCGGTCCACGCCTGCAACACAGTCTTCTGGCCTTTAGCACGGACGTGTCTCCATCTCCATTGCCGCGTTCATGCATTTACCAACAGCAACGAGTGAAACGCCTTGGACACGCTTGACACCAGGCCACGAGCAGCACGTGAAGAAAGATCCACGGCGTCGGCTGTGTCCAATGATTGCGGCGCTCCAACGAACAAGGCGCGTACGTCTCGACGAGGTTGAGGTTGAAGCTGGTGACGTGTGGTGGAGCTGAGTACCAGTAGGATGGTACTACGTACCTCACCCATAAACGCTCAGGAGAACCGGTCCGCCTCGAAAGTGAACCGGTTCGCTCTTCCAGCCACTGGATTCGCCAACACCCAAGAAGCGCAAGCTGCCGCCGACATTCCTCTCTCTCTGCCCGCACGCCGGACGCGATCTCTCTCGCATCGCGTACACGCAGACGCAGACGTACGCGCAGACGCAGACGCACGCACGGGTGAGCGAGTGAGTGGGAAGCAATCATGTCGGGACGAGACGGCTCGTGGGAGTCGAGCGACCGGTGGCAGGACTCGTCGTCGTCGAGTGGCTACGGCTCGAGCGGTGCGGGCGGCCTCGAGTTCCCGGTGCTGCCGACGATCCCGGCAGGCGCGATCGACATTGGCGCCATCGCGCCAGTGTTCGGCGTCGCGGGCTTGGACGATGACGCGGCCGACTACCTCGACTACGATAAGGCCGGTCGCCCGATCATGGAGCAAATGAGCGGCTCGTGCGGCACGGCGTACTTCACGGGCATCATCGGCGGTGGACTCTTTGGAGCGGCTCAGGGCTTCAGCCGCTCGCCCAGCCCCAAGTTCAAGATCCGCATGAACGCGCTGATGAACGGCGCTGCGCTGCGGGGCTCCAAGGCCGGCAATGCACTTGGCTGTCTAGGTACGCCGACTCCAGCACGCTGTACTTGCACGGGAGAGGAGGACTGACGGTCGTTTCGTGTGCCGCCTGTGCCGTGTGTCGCCTGCAGCGATGATCTATAAGGCGTTCGAGTACGCAGTCGACTCGACGGACATTGAGACGTACGTCAAGTTCGACCAGGTGACGCCGATCTTGGCGTCGGCGGCGACCGGCGCTTTCTACAAGTCCACAGGTCCGTGCGCATCGGTATGCTCTCGGTGTTTGTGGCGTTGGTCTCACCGTTGTGTGCGACGCTGTGCTTGCAGCCGGTCCGAAGGCCATTGTGCTCGCTGGCGCACTCGGTGCGGGCCTCATGACGGTGGTGCAGTTTGGCATCAAGCCGTTCTACCCGCGCCTATAGAGAGCGTTTCATGACCGCGATGCGAGCGCGAGCCGAGCAAGAGGCATTCGTCTGCGTTCCCGTCCGGTTGCGCCGAGGAATCGAGCTGCAGATCATCCATCCATCCATCCATCCATCCATCCATCATCCATCATCCAGTGCTATGCGTGTCCGTGTTTGCTTTTGCGCCGAGAGGATTTAGAGAAATGCGCGCCGCCGACCACAAGAGAGAGAGAGAGAGAGAGATGGAGAGAGGCTGCCTCGCCGCTGCGGCGAGACGGAGAGGCGGCGGCGGACGAGCGATCGCCCGTAGCTATCGCGTGCTGCAGTAGGCAGTCGCGCACGCCCAAAGGCTCTGCCTCTGGGCCACGAGCGTGGTGTCCCGAGCGTCCGAAAGCAGTCTCTGTAGCCTACCGCAGTAATAAAAGAGCGGTGCGTGCGTGCACGGCTTGTCTGCGAGGAGAGCCTTGCTCGCGGTCGGAGCCGCTTGGACGTGTGCGCAACAGGCGACTTGGAGCGCGTCCCCGTCCGTAGCGTCAACCTGGTACAGGTTCCTCAGTATTCTGTAGCAGAGGCTGATGAGCGAACGTATGACATTGTAAGGGTTTGCCTTCCGCAGCTAACTATCATTGGCTGAAATTCGAGAATATTAGGCTCCAGTTTGAAAAGCGCGGGAGCGGAAGCGCGGCGTATCAAGCGGAATGGCGGCGGCATGCGGCAGCGGTGAGTACGCACAGGAGCTGCGCGCGCTCAAGCTGGAGCTGCAAGCGACGATCGCCCGTCTTGGCGGCGGCTTCTCGGCCTCTTCGTCAGTCCACTACGACCCCCACCCGCGTGGTCTAGGCGGAGAGCTAGCTGTTCGCGCGGCGAGTCAAGAGAGCTCGGAGACTGCGGACTCGCCGGCGACGGCCGTATCTCCATCGACTGGCAGTCCAGAGGACGCTTACTGGGAAGATCTCGCGCACGCCATGCGTGGAGACACTGGTGAGCACGCAGGAGGCCTCGATGGCCGCGCAGCTGACGCGGGAGAAGCGTTCTGGAAACGCACGCGTGCAGCGAGAAGGCGCGCGCGACTGGAGCGCCGGCTTCTGGACGAAATGCAGCGAGACGGCCGCGGCGAACCGCGTGGTATCCACGGCGACGATCATCTGCGTTGCCATCAGCGACATAACAGCAGCAGGAAGCGCCGCGAGCGGGAACGGGGACTTCGAGCGCTGCACCGTGCGATCGAGGAGCTCCAGCGACAGCGACAAGAGGTTCTTCGCCAGATTGACATCGAGGCCACAGCCGACCACGAGACAGGCCGTGATTCTGCCAACAAGCGCGCAGACAGCGACTTCAGCAAGCCTCGACGAGCCGAATCGGAGTCCTCCGTGGATCATGGCAGGCAGCATCCGTCGCACACGACTCGTGCTACTGCTGCTGCTGCTGCTGCTGCTGCGCAGAGCGACGGAGCGTCGGATAGTCACTACTCTATCGGCGGTATCGTGACTCTAGAGCCTCTAGGGTCTGCTGGAGCAAGGGACGGACGGACATCATGCTTTCCTGGAGGCATACTCTCCCGCAAGATGGCTGGGCTCCACACCCACCCCTTGCCTTTTGCTCCGCGCACAGCGTATCCAACGACGTTGGATGCTCTGAGCGACGTCTTCTCCATTCAGCTCAAGTTCGCCGAGACAATGCTTCAGCTTGAGCAGTCCGTTCAATTCCGCGACCAGCTTCTTCACGGCCGTCCATCGGATCATCACCGCCATCGACGACGCCGATCCGATGCATCGTCCCGAGGTAACACAGAGCGCCTTGATATCAGTCAAGATCGTGTCTCCGACAGCGACAGCGCTTTGAGCAGTAGCAGCGACGATGAGGATGATCAAGCGGGATCGATCCCCAGTACTGCCGATTTTGGCGAGCGGCGTCACCAGAGGAGAAACCGGCAGACGTCAACAGAGTTGTCGCAACAAGCATCGACACCCTCGTCATCAGCTGACACAGTTCGGAACACCTCGAGTGTCAACAGCACCGCGGTGACGGTGTCTGCGTCGGCCCAAACGTCTCCTTCCACCATCGAGTCGGCCACGCCAAGCACGGGCAGCAGCAAGAAGAGCGACGTGTCGCTCAAGCAGGTGCACTTCCGGAGCGGCGAGTTCCCCACGCCCGTCGTCGCGCGCAAGTTCTCCTTCGAGAGCTCAGACGAGGAGGACGCCGGCCACGCCGACACTTCCGATACTCGTCACGGCGATGACGCGGACGAGATGAGCGCGTTGAGCATGCTCGAAGGCTCGAGCGTCCACAGCTCGGAGCTGAACGACGCGTCGCTCCTGCGAGCGTTCGACGAGTTCCGCCGCGAGCT
>JAADYC010000825.1:0-12916 GCA_023338135.1 Phytopythium kandeliae
AGTTCCATAGCGAGGCGGCGCCGCAGTGGATGCAGCGCGTGGCGCTCGAGAACAACCTGAGCGAGACAGCGTATGTCTGTCCGCGGCCGGCGGCGGCAGGAAGCGACAGCACCGTCGTCGCGTTCGACCTCAAGTGGTTCAAGCCGAGTGCGTAAAGTAGCTGGTTCGCGTCGCTTTCCCGACGCCCTCGGCTCCCTGTACTAACTGCGTGCTGTTGTTGCCATGGCCGATGGACGCAGACAAGGAGGTCGAGCTGTGCGGCCACGCGACGCTGGCGACCGCCGTCGCGCTCCTAGACGCCGGAAGCGTGCGGCCGAGCCAAACTGTCTACTTCCACACCTTGTGCGTCCGTCCGTCGGCTCCTCGCTTGTGCATCAGTCCAAACGGACCGACTGACCTGCAGCACTCTACACTCTGTGTCGGCTCTGTGTGTCCGTCTGTCCAAGCAGAAGCGGCGTGCTCGTGATCCGCTTCGAAGCCTCGAGCGGCGCTGGTAAAGCCGCAAGCCACCGCGTGGTGATGGATTTTCCGGTTGTCGCCGACTTCAAGCCGGTCCCGGCCGACCAGTTCTCGCTCGACGATATCGCTGCGGCCTTGGGCATCGCGCGCGATGGCGTGACGGAGGCACTGGTCGCGGGACCCGACCTACTGCTGTGCGTCGATGCGGCCAGCTTCGCCGCGCTGGACCCAGATCTCGGACGCGTCGGCAAGCTGCCGGTCCGGTGCGTGCCTGGTGCGTCGACGCGGCGCTCGTATCCGCGCTCACGAAGACTCCGTCCCTTTGCACAGCGGCGTCATCCTGACGACGCAGACGCCATCCACCGCCGCCGCCGCCGACGGCCGTCGCGCCGACTTCCGCAGCCGCTTCTTCCGTGCCAAGGTGGGCGTCGGCGAGGATCACGTGACGGGGAGCGCGCACTGCGCCTTGGCGCCGTACTGGAGCGCCAGGATGGGCGGCAAGCGGCGGCTCACGGGCTTCCAGTCCTCGCCCGAGCGCGGTGGCTTCCTAGACGTCGAACTCCCCGAGACGCGTCCGGACCGCGTGCTGATCAAGGGCAAGGGCACTGTCGTGCTGCGCGGGAGCCTCCTGCCGCCGCCGTAGAGCGAGTGAGCGAGCGAGCGAGCCTGCGAGGCAATCAACCTGCGAGTCCGTCCATACACGCGCGCGCCGTCTCCAAAGCCCAGTGTTACCGACCGTGCCGTGCTGGCGCCGCGCTCGTCAGTCGAGCAGCTCGATGTACTGCAACAGCAACCGCTGGGCCGCGTCAACGCACTCGCGCGGCAGCCGCGAGTCCTCCTGCGCGCCGGCGTCCAGCAGCGTCTCGAGCGCGGTGAGGATCTCACGCCGCCGGTAGCGCTGCGCCTCGCGAAAGGCCGGTGCCGCGAGTGCGCGGCCCAGCACCGCGAGATACTCGGCGCGCGACTCGTGCTCGAGCGGCAGATCCGTGATCTCGCGCAGCGCCACATCGATGAGCACCTTGAAGTCGTTGACGAACAGCAGCTCGCGGGCCGCCGGGTGTGCCAGCATGTCTCCCGCGAGCTGCAGGCAGTTGTGCAGGTGCACGAGGCGCTCGGCGGGACACGGGCAGCCGCACGAGTTGATGACGTGCAGCAGCGCGCCGCCGACGTGCTGGCGGCCGTCGTCGGCCTGCGCCTGCGCCGGTCGCGCCAGCACCTCGTCCACGAGCACGAGGCGGCCGCGCGGCGCCAGCCACTGGCACTGCCTTTCGTGCGCGTGGCAATGCGCCAGACACACGGTCGCGGCCGCGAACACCTCGGTCGAGCAGGCGCCGAGCAGCCGCACCATCTTGGTCAGCATGCCCGCGTACATGCTGTGCGTCGTCAGCGGGGCGAACTATGCTCCGCGTCCAATCGCGCAGCCGTTCCGTTAGCTACCCATTCATCCATCCAGTCGCCCGTCCATCCAACGCTCGCTCGGTCGATGCGAGTCATTGGTGACGGCAATGTGCCATTCAGAGAGAGAGGCGAGAGAGAGACGTACGAGGTGGTTGGGAGCCGACGCGAGCACGCCCTCGAGGAAGCCGAGCCACGCGAAGAGCAACTCGGCGTCGCGCGCGCGCGTCGGCTCGAGCTCTTCGAGCGCCTGACACGTCGAGCTGACCACGGAACGCAGCCAGTGCGCGCCACCGGAGGCGCCGGGCGGCGACCGCGGCGCGCTCGGCCGCGCCACAAAGCACACGCTCAGCAGCGCCGCCGCGCGCACGCGCAGCGCCAGCGGGGAGAAGACCACGTCGAGCAGGAGCGCCCAGAGCTCGCCCATGGGCCGCGCCAGGTCGTCGCCCAGCGCATCGTCCGCGATCTCCCACTCGTCCTCGTCGTCCGCCTCGTCGTCCGCCTCGGTCTGCTGCTCCCCAGTCGAGACGGAGGCCGAGAGCGCGGGCTTGGCCGGCGTCGCACGGCGCAGCCGGCGCTCGATGCACCGCAGGGTCCGCAGCGTCTCCGAGTGGTCCGCCGGCGAGTCCGCGAGCGCCATGGCCGGTCGCCGATGGCTGCAGTCGCCGAACGCCGCAGCTTCCAGCCGCTCTGATGATGAAATGGATGTCGAATGAAAAACCACGCTCCGGCTCCCGCGATCGGAGGTGTGGTTCGCCACGATTTGACCGTACTGTGGTTTATCGCTTAAGGCAACACAGATGCAGCGACAAAGGCGCCGAAAGGTTGCGCGCGCATGGCTCACACGCATGGCTCACGCGCAGTCTCCAAGCCAAGTGCTCTCACGTCACATGCGCTGGACGGCGCGCAAGCCGACGAGCTGGAGACCACAGCGCAGCACGGCGTCCGTGGCGGCGCAGAGCACGAGGCGCGAGTCCTGCCGCGCGTCGCCGAGCACGCGGCAGCTCTCGTAGAAGACGTGGAACTGGGCGGCCACGCGGAAGAGGTAGTCGCACAGGTAGTGCGGGTACAGGTGCGCGAGCGCGGCCGTGACCTCGTCGTCGAACTGCGCCAGCAGCAGCGCGAGCGCGCGCTCGGACGCGTGCCAGTCGGCCGCGGCGCGGACGAGCTGCTCGCCGGCGCCCGCAGCCGCCAGCAGGTCCGGCCACTCGCGCAGCGCGGGCGAGCGCGCCTTGCGCAGGATGCCTTGCAGCCGCGCGCTCGCGTACATGAGGTACACGCCCGTGTTGCCGCGCAGGTTGAGCACCTGGTCGAACGCGAACTTGTAGTTGCGCTCGCGCTGCTGCGCCAGCTCGAAGTAACGCACGGCCGCGTCGCCGATTGCGCGGTTCAACTGCGCGCGCTCGGCCGCCGACAGGTGCTCCTGCGCCTCGGCCGAGGTCGCGGACGCCAGCGACCGGCGCGCGCACTCGGCCGCGGCGCCGTCCAGCAGGTCGTCCAGGTAGTCGAAGGCGCCGTTGCGCGAGCTGAGCTTGGCGCCGTCGCGGCCGAGCACGAGTCCGAACGGCGCGTGTACGAGCCGCACGTCGCTGGCGCCGGCGCGCTTGGTCCAGCCGGCCATCTCGGCGGCGGCGAACAGGTGCCGGAAGTGCCGCTCCTGGCTCTGGTCCGTCACGTACACGACCTCGTCGTAGCGCGTGTCGTCGACGCCTGGAAAGCCGCGGATGCGCGAGCGCAGGCACGCGAGGTCGATGGTCGCGTAGAGGAAGCCGCCGTCGGACTTCTGCACGAGCATCGGCGGCTTGTCCGGTCCGTCCACGAACACGCCGAGCGCGCCGCGCGACTCGACGGCGAGGCCCTGCGCGCGCAGCTCGGCCACGACCTGCGGCACCAGCGGCAGGTATGTCGACTCGCCGCGCTCCTCCACGTCGACGCGCAGCCGGGCGAATGTCTCGGCGTACGCCTCGCGGCTCACGGCGCACGCCTTGGTCCATGCCTCGCGCACGCGCGGGTCCACCGCGGACTCTCGGCCACCGCCGTCCTCCTCCCCTAGGCGCTGCATCTGCAGCACGGCCGCGTCCACCTTGGCCTTGAACGCCGCGTCGCCCTGCGCGAGCCGGCGCTTGCCTGCCTCGTAGCACTCGCCGAGCTGCGCGTCCGAGAGCGTCTCGAGCGCGACATCACGCTCCACGAGCTCGGCCACGAGCGTCGCGAGCGCCGAGCCGACGTCGCCCGTGTGGCTCACGCGCGAGACGCGGTGGCCGCGGAACTCGAGCAGGTTGCTCAGCGTGTCGCCGATGACGCTCGAGCGCAGGTGGCCCACGTGCAGCTTCTTGCCCAGGTTCGGCGCCGCAAAGTCCACCAGCACCGTCCTGCTGCGCGGGTTCTCCCCCGGCGCGGTCGGCGTCACGCCCTCCGTCGCCATGCGCACCGCCTGCCGCGCCACGAACGCGTCGTCCAGCACGAGGTTGACGAACCCGCGGCTCGACGCGGACGCCTCGCGCAGCAGCGGCGCGCGGCGCTCAGCGTCCGCCAGCGCGTCCGCCAGCGCGTCCGCGATCTCCTGCGCCAGTCGCGCGGCCGGCACACGCTCCGTCCGCAGCGCGCCGTTGGCAAGCGACAGCGCGATGCTCGTCTGGTAGTCTGCGTCTCGCTGCGCTGACCGCCGGACGCCCAGCAGCGGCGGCAGCATCGGCTTGGCCAGCTCCTTGTGTCCGCGCTGCTGCTGCTGCTGCTGCTGCAAGCCATTCGAGCCCGCGACCGCCGCGTCCGAGAGACGGAGTGATGGCCGCACGCGCTGCAGCGCCTGCCGCACCGCCGCCTCCAGCGCGCGCGCGCAGGACAAGCCCGGCGCCGCGCCGCTCATGAGGACGAGGACGGATCGACCTGGTCAATTGATCAATTGATCCGCTGGTGCAGGCTGCAAATGGCGGGTGAGGTGACGCGCAGTAGTGCGAGGTCGCGCGAAGGTGTCTCGAACAGTGTCACTCGTCTGGGATGATCGCTCGAGTGTTGTTGAAGGTCGCGCGAAGGTTCCCCGAGCGGCCTGATGACACGCGAGCAGCTCCACAACGGAAGCGACCGAAGGGATCGCAAGGCAACGGCGCGGGACGCGGCGCTCCTCGGTCTCCTTTCCCGCGGACGAACCGCCGCGTCGACGCGTGAGCGAGCGAGCCGCCATGCAGGCGGGCGACGCGGCCGTTAGCTGTCCCGTGTGCCTCGCGCAGTTCCCGCCGCCGCGCGACGGCGCCGCGTTCGCGCTGCACGTGGCCAGCTGCTCGGCGCCGCCAGTCTCTTCCGGCTCCGCCACTTCCGGCGACGCGAGGGCGGGCCACGCGCCGCCGCCGCCGATGCGCAGCTGTCCCATGTGCCTCCACGTGTACGCGCGCGGCACGCTGCCGCACGAGATCTCGTTCCACGAGCACGAGTGCGCGCGCGTGAACGCGCGGCCGCGCAGCGCCTCGGCCGCCAGCAACAAGCGCGCGAGGGAGACGCCGGCCGCTGCGTCTGCGACCAAGGAGGAGGGAGACGAGGGCGAGGACGAGGCGGCCGCCGCGGCCCCGGCCATCAAGCTGTTCCCGAGCGCGTGCTGCCTCTGCGGCGCCGGCGGCCGCTCGCTGCTGCGCTGCGAGGGCTCGTGCGCGCGCGTGTTCCACCTCAACTGCGTCGAGGACCTACAAGCGCCGCTGCCGCCCAGCGCGAGCGGCGAGGGAGGCACGAGCGCGCGCCGCGCGCAGCAGCAGCACTGGCAGTGTGCCGAGTGCCTGCGCGGCCTGCACCGCTGCCACCTCTGCGGCTTCCTCGGCAGCGACACCAAGGACCTCGCGCGCTGCGCGGTCGCCGACTGCGGCCGCTTCTTCCACCGCGCGTGTCTGACCGAGCGCGAGCGCGGTGCGCGCGAGTACGTGTGTCCGCGCCACACGTGCGCCAAGTGCGGCTCCATGGAGACGGACATGGCACGCTGCCTCAGCTGCGTGCGCTGCGACGCCTCGACGCACCTGCGCTGCCGCCCCGGCGCCGCCACGCAGCACGCGATCGACGCGAGTCCCCACGCGAGCTCAGCTCCATCTCTTCCGCCTCCGCCGGCGCCAGCAGCGGTCGGCGCGAGCCAGAACCTGCACGAGTGCGCGGCGTGCGCGGCGGAGCAGCGAGCCGTCCGGCCGAGCGCCCACGTCGCCAACTCGCAGCGCCTGCGCTGCGCGAACGGAGACGTCGTGCTCGTGCTCGAGTACGGCAACGCGCTGCTGCCCGCACCGGCGCGGGCGGCGGCCGCCGGCGTCTACAACCTCTGGGGCGTCGTCACGAGCGTGGAGACAGCGCCGCCGGCCGGCGCCGGGAACCAACTGCTGTCCGTGAGCCTCTTCTCGGACGACAGCCGCGTCGTCGTGCCGAACCGCTACGTGCTGCGTGTGGCATCGGCCAACGCGTTCCTGACGCCGTCGGCCATGGTGCGCGACTTGGTCAAGTGGCACGCCATGACGGAGCTCAACCTGCGGGCGAGCGAGCGCGCGCAGCCACCGCCGGTCGAGACGACCGAGGCGGCGCTCGAGGGCCTGTGCAAGGCGTTCGCGGCCCGGCTGGACGCGCTGGCGATCCCAGCGAGCGCCGCGCTGGCCCAGGCGGCGGAGGGAGCCGCCGCGCTGCAGCGGTTCCGCCGGCGAGCGCCGCCGCGCTGCTACCAGGAGGAAGCGGTCGCCCCGCGGGACTTTGCGCCAATGTACATGTTCCTGGACACGAGGCCTGTCAGCTCGACGATGGTCAGCGGGGCGACCGAGCCGACGGGCGAGTCGACGGGCGAGCGGTCCGGATCATCAGCCAAGCCGCCGCCGAGCGACGGAGACGTGGATATGGGGGAGGCGGACGAGGAGACCAAGACGGAGGAGAGGATGCAGAGCCCGCCGGGTAATGCCGGCGGCGGAGCGACGAGCGATGCGACCGCGTGCACTACAGAGCAAGCGGAGTCGGTAGGCAGCGAGGTGAGGCGCGAGGCAGGCGAGGACGAGGACAAGGACGAGGACTGCGACGGGCAAGAGAACGAAGACGACGCGCGTCATGGCGCCACCGATGGAGACAAAAAGCGTGAGCAGGAACTGGCGGTTGCGAATGGATCTCCAGCTGGCGACGGCGTGGCCGACCGGTGCGCTCACGTAGCCGACGAGGTCGTGGCGGAGAAGCTAAAGGCGAAGGAGGAGGAGGAGGCGTTCGAGACGGTCGCGACTCGGATCGAGACGGCCAAGAGCGAGACACAAACCACCGCGGCGACGGGAACGCTCGCTGGTTGTGCGGCGATTGAAGACGATGCGGGAGTGACAGAGAGCGACCTGCCGACGGAGAAGAAGGTCGCGAAGCAAGAAACCGAGACGGGCTGCGCCGACGCGCCGGCCGCTGGCGCCGCGGGTATGCGCGACAGCCCATTGAAGCGCGCGTCGGTGTCTGAGACCGAGGAGAACGCCTGGCCGCCTGTGAAGCGCGCCAAGGCGGCAGTGGAGCCCGTCAAGCCCAAGCCTCTGCAGGTGCTCGCGACCAAGTTCTCGCCGCTCCCGGCCGCGTCGACGTTCAACATCACGCAGGTGCTGCCGGCGTTCGCGCTGCCGCAGGTGGACAAACCGGGGCGCGCGCAGGCGGACAAGCCGCGCAGGCTGACGCGCAAGGAGGCGCTGCTGGCCGAGTTCCCGCCGGCGCTCATCAGCGAGCTCGAGCGCGACGTGGACGACTACTTGCAGCGCGGCCAAGGCGGCAGCGGCCAAGGCGGTAGCATGGACCCGCGCGCGCACCGACTGCCTAAAGACGCGGACGCGTTCCCGTGGGCGGCGCACGCGGCGCTCTTCCGGCCGGCGTTCTACCGACCAGCCGTCGTGCTGAACCGCGCGCGCGGCGGCCGGCGCATGGCTGGCGTCTCGCGGCTGCTCGTGAGCCAGGACAAGCGCGAGCTCAAATGCTTCATCCAGTCGGCGCAGCAGGCGCGGCAGCAGGCGCCGCGGTCTGGCTGTCCGCTGGCCGGCGAGGCGCCGAGCCGCCGCGCGTTCCTCGTGGTTGATCTCCTCAGCGTCGAGAGCTTCGCGCAGCTCATGGCGGCCGTGCGCAGTAAGCTGCTGCTGGCGCTCGCCGACCGCCCGCGGTTCACGCAGGAGCTCTTTCGCATGGAGCCGCGCGCCGCGCTGCGCTGGCTCGAGCAGCAGCAGGCGCGCCGGTCCAGCGAGCAGCAGCTCGGCCTCGCGCTCTCGTACTGCTGCTTCGACGGCTCGCGCAAGTCCATCTCGCTCGCCACGCAGCCGCCGAGAGAGGCGGCGGCCGACTGGCTCTGCTTCTGCGCCAACGCCTGCCACCTCACGCTCGCGCTCGCGCTCCCGCCGGTCGACAACCGCCCGCTGCGCGCCGATGGCACTCGCGGACTCTAAGCGGAGCGCGTTCGTCGTCGTCGTTGTCGTTGGCTGCAACTTTCGCTGCTCGTGGATCCAGCAGCGACTACTGGCGGCTGGGCAGTCCGTTCGCATTTGCAGCCGAGGGACGGCGGCGCAGAGAGCAGGGAGGGCGAGCAGACTGTCGGTCGCCAGGAGGTCCGACGGCGCGTGGCGGCAAGCATGAGGAGGAGGAGGAAGGAGAGGAGGAAGAAGAGGAGGAAGAAGAGGCGCTGTCGAACCCATAGGTAACGCTCGATCTAGGCAGTGATGCAAGGGATGGCGAACGCGTCGGACGCAACGCCGAGTGGACTGCGAGTTTGCGGCGAGCTTGACTGATTCCAGCGAAATTTTCGCGTTTACGTTTGGATACCGCCATAATGTGTCCAATAACGATATGCGTAAAATTCGGTGTGTAGACAGCCGCATTATGACGTATTTGTCGCCAATTCTCTATCTGTCAAATTGTAGGAAACAAAGCGTTCACCATGCGTGCGCGTATTGTTCATCAAGACGGTAGCTATCACCACCCAGCCACTTTATCCGCGCTTGGCTGGCTGCTGTCAATTGTGGTCCACAGCCGGCTTGAATGATCCACTGCCGCGGTCACTGACCAGAGAGCCTGGAATCGAACACCGCCTCCAGAACACTTCAACATTGAAGTGGCCACGGGATTTTTGCACGCATTCATGTCTACAGAATAGAGCCTGGTTGCGCGACAAGCAGCGATGAGCTTAATTTCGAAAGCAATACGAGCGGCGGCCGTTTCACCGTAGGCGACGATCTCTTCCGCATCGAAACGCTCGCGCGCTCTATTCGCCTGCATGTCTGCGAGCGATCGTTTTCTCGATAGCAATTCGGCATTTTCACCGCATTGACCAACTCTCGTCTCAACTTTGAAATGGTCTCCAACAACAGTGGCCCTCCTCCACGTGCGCCAGCCATGCCAAAAAAGCCATCTCAAAAAAGCCTGCCAAAAAATCGACTCAAAAAAGACGATTCCGATGATTTCGCTTGCAAAAAAAATGCGCATGCGAAGCCAAGCAACCGGAACAGCAAAAAGGAAGGTTCCATAAATCCCTCGCTCGCTCGCACACGTGACAAGAAGAGCCGGCGGTTCAACGCAATGCATCCCGCTCGCCGCCTCACTCGCGGATTCCTCGCCGCCGCCGCACCTCCGAGCGACCTGAAGCCCGACCGACCGCCGCCGCCCGCACGCGCTGCCGCCAGCCCGCGCCGCCCTCATGCTAGCCGCAACCGCAACCACGACCGCGACGACTGGCGGCAACTCGCCGCTAGAGGAGCGCTGGATGCACGCGACCGACTCTGGAGACCTCGCGGCCGCGCAGGAGCTGCTGACGGCCCACCCGGAGCTGCTCAACGCGCGACTCGACCACCCGGTGCGTCGCGCTCACCTCCTCGCCGCGCGCGCTTCTCGCTCGCTCGCTCACTCGCCGCCTGACGGACGCGCGGTCGCCCTCGCTCGCCCGCTCGCTCGCTCGCAACAGACGCTTCGCGGCGCGAGCGGTCTGCACCTGTGCGCGTGGCGCAACTGCGCCAAGGTGGCCAAGCTGCTGCTGGACGCCGGCGCCGACATTGAGCTCAAGGACGAGGTACTGCCATCGATGGCTCTCCCCCGCCGTCTCGCCAGGCAATCGCCGACTGACTGCGTCGTGGCGCCGTGCAGACCGGCATGACGCCGCTGCAGGTCGACATTTTGCGCGTGAGCCTCGAGAAGATGCGTCACGTGCCGCTGCTGCGCTCGCAGCACCTGGACGTGCGCTCGCCCGCCGCGGTCTCGGTGCGACGCCTGCTCCTCGTCGCCTCTCACCCGGCGGTCTACGTCTAACCATCGCCAACCGCGCTCGCTCGCTCACTCGCTCCGGCGCAGATGGCTCGGTTCAAGCGCAAGCTAACGAGGGACCGGTCGACGTACCGCGACATCGACACGGGCTCGCTCGACCTGCTGCTCGCGCACGGCGCCAACGTGAACAGCTACTGCGGAGTAGGTGGCAAGGAGCCGTCGGGCGAGGTGGGCGTCGCCACCGCCGCCTCGCCGTCCCGACTCGCGCGCTCACACCGTCGCTGTTGCTGTCGCTGTCGTTGTCGCTGCTGGTGCCCATGTCGATGCGCAGGTGGGCGAGTCGGTGCTGCTGCTCGCGACCGAGTACGGACTCATCAAGCACGTCGAGAAGCTGCTGGCACACGGCGCCGACACGCTCTACCGCGACTCGAACGACCGCTCGCCGCTCGACGTGGCGAGCGAGCACGGATACATGGACGTGCTGCAGCGGCTCATGGCCGAGGCGACCGCGCCGCAGATGCTCGAGCGCTTCGGCGAGCAGGCTGTGCGCATGGCCATCCGCCACGACCGCGCCGCCGCGCTCACCTTCCTCTTCGACCGCGTCGTAGCCACACTGCCGGTCGCCGGTCGAGACGCGCGCGCCTTCATGGGCGAGCTGCTGCTGCTGGCCGTCGAGTACGACACACCCGAGTGCGCGCGCTTCCTGCTCGACCGCGGTGCTCCCATGGACTGGACGGCCAGGGGACAGAGCGGCGCGAGCGCCGACACCGACGCCGACGTGACGGATGCCGACGCGCGTACGCCCGTGCACCTCGCGTGCGCCTACGGACGGCCCGAGATCCTGCACATGCTGCTGGAGCGCGGCGCCGACGGCGGCCGCCAGCTGCCGCGCTCGCGCGCCTCGCCCTTTCACCTGGCCGCCTCGAGCCTCGCGCAGGCCGAGGTCGCCGTACTCGGGCAGCACGGCGCACCGATCAACCTGCTGGACGCAGACCGGCGCTCGCCGCTCGTGCTTGCGGCGCGCCGCGGCGTCAGCCTGCCGGTTATGGAGGCGCTCGTGCACTTCGGTGCGCGCTTCGTGTTTCCCTCGGTCGCCAGTCGGGACGAGGTAGGGTGAGGCGCGCGCGCTCGGCCGATGGGATGGGATAGGATGGGAAAGAGGGAAGGAGGTACTGACGCTCGTTGTGGATGGATGCGACGGGCAGATGGCGCCGCTGTTGGCGTCCTGGATATACCAGGTGCGGCCCGCGGCCGTGCCCGCCATGGTCGAGGCCGTGCTCAACCGCGGCTGCATTGGCAAAGTGGTGCGTGCGTCCTGTCCTCCTCGATGGTGCCGCCCTACTTAATGCTCGCTCGCTGGTGAGACTGACGGACTCGTCGTCTTTCTACTTCTCGATCAATCGACCGATGCGGTGCGGTGCGATGCTCGGACCGTGATCAGCGCCACCGACTCGTGCTGTCGTCGCTCGTCTGGGGCGGATACGCGGAAGAAGCGGTGCTGCTCATGCTGCTCATGCTCTTCTCGCCCAACATCGGACCCGCGCAGCAGGTAGAGCTCCGCGAGCTTTGGCACGCGCGGACAGAACGACCAGCGGAACGGACGCTCACGCCCTGTCGTGTGCAATGTGACTGCAGGCCGCGCAAGTCGTGGACTCGTGGGCGTGCGAGCTCGGCGCCGACGTGGTCGTGCGCGCGTTCGCCAAGGACGCGCTGCATGCGCCGAGGGACTGAGGCGAAGCGCACGGAGCCGGCGATCCCCGCTGGAAGGGAGCGCCAGCAATGGACAAGCAAGAGAAAGAGGACGAGCGCGCCATGGACGGAGAGCAAGCAACCAGTCGCGGCGAGACGCGAGCCGCGCGTCACTGGGAGAGAGAGATCCCCGTCGTGGTTGCAGTTAGCAGCGGTCGCCAATGGATGTTTTCATACGCAGAGAAGGATCCGAGGAGCCGCCGCCGTCCCTTGGAGGGAGCGAGATCTTCCCGCGACCGAGGGCATGGACAACGACTGTCTCTCGAACGATTTCCTCTCGGACGACGGGAGCGACTCAAGTCAAGGCAACTCGCTCGATCCACCGCTCGTTGGATGGATCGATGCAGCCGGCGAGTCGCACGTGAGCCTGCGTGAGGTGGCGGTCGGTCGCCTTTCCCTCTTTAGGGTGGTAGAGTTTGCCAGCCACCCTGCCTGTCTGCAGCCCCCTGTCGCTCATTTCGACCAGTTCAACATAGTTTAGCCGAACCAGCAGCATGTATAAACTTTGTATAGCTGTAAAGCTGACCAGTAAAATCTAGAGGCACATTTGGCTCTTTTGCCAAACCAATAAAATCTAGATGGATCTTCTGCCACTGTAACGCTTGATGCGAACGAAAACAGTATTTCCGAAACACTCTTCACTAGACACAACAAGAGAACTAAAGCGACTTTTTACGAAGATCCTTCCGATGCGTGCAGAGCGGGGTGGTGTCGATTCTGGACTTTGGTAATGGTGCCACCCAGCTTTTGCACAATCGAGGCAGCATTGAGAGCGGTAGATCAAGAAAGATTCGGTGAAAGATCGATCGACCATCGCTAATCCAAATCCGACTGTTTCGCTTCCAATCGGACAAACCCACGCAATCAGCAGATATTTCCATGAAGCGGACAATCCACGCAATCGGGCCGACTGGTCACGAATCAATCGACCCACCGCTCCACGCAATCACGGTTGCGTTTCCCGTGCTCGAAATTTGACTCGATGCATTTGCAATCCAGCAGCAATGACCCGAATAGCTTGCTATTCTATAATAGCCCAACGAGTTCGTCGTCTTGCGATTTGCATTTCGTCGAAATGGAGACGCAGAAAGCATTTGAGATCGCAACGCCG
>JAADYC010000826.1:0-12913 GCA_023338135.1 Phytopythium kandeliae
GTCGTGCTGTCCTCCTCGATCGCCAAGCTGTCGGCCATGATCCGTGGCCAACTCTGGTATTTCGTCGTACCTGTGCGAGCTCATCGGTATGAGCACGGACTTTGGGTCTATGCGGTGGTCCATCTTCTTCGTCCTCTTCGTTGGACTCAACGTCATGAGCGTCAAGATGGCGTTTCGCATCCAGACATTCTGCACCGTGCTCTCCCTGCTTGCTCTCGTCGTCGTCTTCATCGGCGCTGCGACCGTCATGTCGTACGACGAGTGGGTCGTCCAGCACGAGCGGGAGTACAAAGGTTGGGACGGTGCGCTCCAAGGTGCGTCCTTCTCGCTCTGGTTCTGCCTCGGCATCGAACAGCTGCCGCTCGCGACCGAGGAGACGGTCGAGCCGAGCAAGAACACGCCGCGCAGCCTCATCCTGTCCATCGTCACGCTCGCTGTCATCACGTTCTGCACCGTCGTCTTCAACTCGATGGTCGCTCTAGGCGCCGACAGCATCCTGATCTCAAGCCACCGCTGCTGGTCGCGGCGATACTGAGCGTGCCAATAGTGCCATCGCTCTTGCTGCGTGGCTACCGTTGAGCTCGGGTCGGTGGGCATGTCCGTGCGTGTGTGTGTGTGTGTTCCACTGTGGTTTTCGGCAACTGATGAGTGATGGCGGCGACCAAGAGGGGACTTGCAGCGCCCGTGCGCGACCACAGCTCACCTTGGCCGCTATTGCTCGTTTCGTTGCTTCCTTTCGATATGCGATTGTTGTTGCCTACATGTGATGCAAGCCGCTTTTCACTTGACGAAATGGTCGTGAGTGGCTGCCTCGGATCGTGCAGCCCCCATACGCTCACTTCAAAAGGACACGAACCCGTCGATGCGGATCCTCGAGAATGGAACTCGCTGCCCTCCTAGGCTACAGCTCTACGTCTCTCGAGCTGGCATCCCCCCCGCGTTGAATTCGCATCGTGTACCGCGTCCTCGCGACGATCAGCTTGGGGCTGCACTCTCTGCAGTCGGAGCCCGCGTGATGGCGAACACCTCGCACTCGCCGGTGTCCACGAGCTGTTGGAGGAACTCGTAGCACATATCCTCGCTGCCAAACGCCTGCGCACAAGCCACCATCGTCTCGTTACCACGATGTCATTCTCGGTCCCCAAGGTCGCGCGGTCCCAGTCGCACCTTGGGGCGGTCCAGCTTCGAGTCCAAGTTGTACACAACTCCCTCAATCTGTCGCCGCTCGAGCGAAAACGCCATGAGCCTCGCCAGACAGCATGACAGGACGCACAACAGCAGGTCATGCCCACCTTCCGGATCGCGAACCAGTGCCGCTGCTCCCACACCATGCGCAGTAGCGACGAGGACATGACCACATTGCACAGCACGGCTTCAACTCCGTCCAGGTCCAGCGCCTCCTTGGTCACCGCCTTACGCTTGTCCATCCACTGCAAGCTGTAGCCTGAGCACGTGGCCCGCGCCGTCAGCGCGTCGCTCGGAGTCTGTTGTCCCTCCAGCCTGTCGGATTCCACTCACCCTTGCCTTCTAACACCATCATGAGCGCGTTCACATCGTAGTTGCCGAGTCCGAGCGGCGCGCGGTGAGGGTTCCACGCCCACGACAACGCTCCGCCACCGGCGCCGCTCACGCACGTCAGGCTCTCACACGCGTCGTCCAACTCCTTCTTGGTGAACACGCGGGCTGCGAGCATCGTCGGCGGTCAGCGCACGGCGCGACGACGAAATGTGCGATTCGCAGTTGTCGGAAGGATGCCGTGCGTAGAAGAAGAGAGAGCAAACGCCTGCGCAAGCCAATGCCGTACCTTGGAGCGCGTTGTTGAGCGCGTGGATACCGCAGCGGTAGAGCTGCTGCTTCTCATGGTACAGCTCCGGGAGTCCTGGCGTCGCCGCCATCCCGCCACCGTCTGCCGGTCGATCCATCGATGGACTTCGAGGTCTCAGCAAAGCGCTCGCTCGCAGCTACGCAGTCCGGTACAGCATAGAGTCTTCCAAGGCGATAAGTACGCAGTCGGATACAGCGAGTAGTATACGTATAGTGCTGTATGAGTGATGGTTCCGTCGGAACTCTCGCCGACTGTTCTGTCCGACCAAGCAGTCGGCGATCGATCCTTCACTTAGTGGCGCGTATCGAGCGGTCATTTGGCGTTTCCGGCCGCAGCGACTGGCATGGCGCCGTCCTCGTTCCTCGACGCGCTGCGTGCGCATATCCCGGCGCCGACGCCGGCCAGGGGAGGCCGTAAACGTCCGTCGACTCCCTCCGTCGCTGGCTCCGACCGGGCGGAAGCACTGGCGCCGCCGACGTTCGTGTACGCGGACCCGTTCCTGGCGGACGAGGCGCTCTGGCGCGTGTCGCTGCCGACGCACGCGCGCGATCTGCTCGAGGTGTTGGCGGTGGACCACGCGGATCTCCGTGCAGCGAACGAGCGTGAGGCAGCAGCGGGGTCGGTCGCGGCGGTGCTGACGAAGAAGAAGGGCGGCGAGAAGGCCAAGAAGAAGGAAAAGAAGCGAGACGAGGACCCCACCGGGCTGCTGCTGCGTCACTGCGCGGAGTATGCTGCGGCCAACAGCGGCAACTGCTTCCTTACAGCGCTCGAACTGGCTGAGGCCGTGCTACAGACGATCAAGGACCACCCGCGCGATGCTGACACAGTGCAGGCGCAGCTCTTTGGACTCGTCGGTGTCGAGGGCATGGACGTGATTGCTTTCGCCATCCAGAACCAGGCGGCGCTCGCCAGCAACTCGGTGACGCGCCAATTGCTGCAAGACGCACAGGCAATAGCCGACAGTGCCGCCACCGGGTCGGCGCCTTCCTATCCGGCGGTGGCGTCCGGGTTCAGCATTCAGACGGAGGCTGAGCAGCAGCAGCAGAGACAGCAGCGCAAGGCCCAACGCAGGGCCGGACGACACAATGCAGAGCATCAGCGTGACGAGCAGGACTCGAACTGGCTGGAAGCCGCGGGATACGACCCAGAAGTGCTGCGTCTGCAGCGCGAGCTGGCACAGGAAGAGATGCGCAGCCAGTCGACATCGCTGCTGCAGCGCGAGTTCGGCTCGCTCGCCGGCGGGTACGACACCACTGGCGCTGCGGGCCAACTGACGTCGGCCGGGATGCTGTCGCTGCCCTCGAGCACGAAACGCACGCACTTCAAGGGCTACGAGCATGTGTTCATCCCGGCGCACGCCAAGAAAGCGCTCGACAAACGGGACAAGCTCGTGCCGATCGACTCGCTCGAGTCGTTCGCGCAAACGGCATTCGAGGGTATCACGCGCTTGAACCGCTTGCAGTCGAAGCTCTTTGATGCCGCGTACAACTCGAACCAGAACTTGTTGGTGTGTGCGCCGACCGGTGCAGGCAAGACTAACGTGGCAATGCTCACCATCTTGCAGCAGGTGCGCTCCCAACTGCAGCGCCACCATTCACAGCCTCCATCGCAATCGAGAGGAGCCGGTCACCGGGGAAGAGACAGCTCCGACTCGGCGCTGGCGAACATGAAGATCATCTATGTGGCGCCAATGAAGGCGCTGGCGCAAGAGGTCGTCACCAAGTTTGGCCAGCGCCTGAGCGCGCTCAGGCTGCAGGTCGCCGAGCTCACGGGCGACATGCAGCTCACAAAGAAGGAGATTGAGCAAACACACGTGATCGTCACGACGCCCGAGAAATGGGACGTGATCACACGCAAGTCGAGCACTCAACAGGCGCTGCTGAGCCAGGTGAAGCTGCTGATCATCGATGAGGTGCACCTGCTCGCGGATGAGCGCGGCCCCGTGATCGAGACTATCGTTGCGCGGACACTTCGGCGCGTCGAGAGCACACAGAGCATGATCCGCATCGTCGGACTATCGGCGACGCTTCCCAACTACGTGGACGTGGCCACGTTCCTCCGAGTGTACGTGCCTGGCGGGGACACCTACGCACAGAACGCGGCCACGAATGGCGGCAAGGGCGGCCTGTTCTTCTTCGATTCGACGTATCGGCCCGTACCGCTGGACCAGACGTTCATTGGCGTCAGCACAAATGCAAGTCTCAAGGAAGCGCTGGGGTTGAGCGCCGCGGCCGTAGCGACGACAGTGGCGACAGAGGAGGATATCGCCAAGGAGAAGCGCGCGGCGTCGTCGGCGTCGGCGACGATGAGTCGTCAGCGCCAGATCCAGCTCATGATGAACAAACTGACGCTCGCGCACTGCGTCGCACAAGTGAAGAACGGCGAGCAGGTGATGGTGTTTGTTCACTCGCGGAAGGAGACGGCGGCGACGATGCACGCGATTTTGGAACTTGCGCGCAATGACGATGACGACCCGGGGTTGGTCGACTTGTTCCTCCCGCCGCCCGACCTCCAGATGCCGCAGTCGCTGGCGGATCGTGTCGCACGCAGTCGCAACAAGGAACTGAAGGAGCTGTTGTCATTTGGTCTGGGTATCCACCATGCAGGTATGCTGCGCGGCGATCGTAACCTGAGCGAGGAGCTGTTTGAGCGCGGCTTCATTCGCACGCTGTGCTGTACAGCGACCCTCGCGTGGGGCGTCAACCTCCCGGCACACTCGGTGCTCATCAAGGGAACGCAAGTCTACAATGCCGACAAGGGCGGGATGACGCAGCTGAGCATGCTAGACGTGATGCAGATCTTTGGTCGCGCCGGCCGGCCTCAATACGACTCTAGCGGCGACGCCGTGCTTGTGACAACGCAGGATCAGCTGCCGCATTACCTGCGTCTGCTGACGACGGGTATCCCGATGGAGTCGGCGCTGATCAAGGCGCTGCCAGACCACTTGAATGCGGAGATCGTGTCAGGCACAGTCAGCAACCTCGACGAGGCGTGCGAGTGGCTCAGCTACACGTATCTATTCGTGCGGATGAAAAAGAACCCGCTTGCGTACGGTCTCAAGATCGAGGACGTACAGCAGGACCCGCTGCTTGTGAACAAGCGCAAACAGCTGCTGATGGATGCGGCCGAGAAGCTTGCGTCGTGCCGTATGATCAAGATCCTGCGAGAAAAGCCGCGAGGCATGAACCACTCGCTCGCTAACGGTGGCAGTGGCAGCGCATTTGAGGGCAAGATTGCGTTTGCTGTGACATCGATGGGCCGCGTGGCAAGCCATTTCTACATCCAGCACACTTCGATTGAGACATTCAACGACCTGCTGGATAGCAAGGCTGGGGGCGGATCTGGCGGTCGCCACGCAGCGGTCAATGACGGCAGTGCACTCGATCTCGACGACGACTTGGAGTGGGAACGAGTTATGCTTGTGCTCTGCAGCAGCAACGAGTTCGAGCAGCTCAAGTCTCGCGAAGACGAGATGCCGGAGCTGGAGAAGCTGCGGCGCAACTTTTGTCGCCTCGAAGTACTCGGCGGGGGCGTCGAGAGTTTCACAGGCAAGACAAACGTGCTGCTGCAGGGTCTCATCAGTCGCGCACGCGTGTCGAGCTTCACGCTCATCTCGGACACGAACTACGTGGCCCAGAACGCGTCGCGTGTGTGCCGCGCGCTGTTTGAGATTTGCCTCAAGAAGAACAGCGGCCGCAAGGCGGAGAAGTTCCTGCAGCTCGCCAAGTGCATCGACCAGCGCGTGTGGTGGGACCAGAACCCACTGCTGCAGCTCCCGAACATTCCCATGGACGTTGTGACGGATATCGACCGGCGCCATCTTGACATTTACGAGGCATGCACCGATCCTGACGCGTTGCAATTGAGCGCCAAGGTAAAAAAGTGGATCACGTCGCTCCCGTTCATCGATATTGACGGCGAGAACGACTGCGTGCGCGTACAGCCGCACGGCGGGAACATGGTAAGGCTCACGTTCTCGCTGCGGCCGTTGTTCCCCGAGTGGAAGGACCACGTATTCTGCGGCAAGACGCTGGGCTCCTGGATCTGGGTCGAAGATGCCATCACGGGGTACATTTACCACTCGGAGTACTACGTCATGCACTCGAGCCGCTTTGCCGCGTGGAAGGCCGGCAACGAGAGCCTCCTGGATGTCGAGTGTTACCTCCCTGTTTTCCTCTCTGGCGATCGCCGAGAAGCCTCGTACGTGATTCGCGTGCTGTCCGACAGGTTCGTCGGTATGGAGTCCTACTACGAGGTGAGCTACGCGCCGGATGCCGCTTTAGTGGCGCGCATGAAGAAGGAGAAGGACGACATGTACACGCCTGTGCTCAGCCTCCACCCGCAGCCGCTGTCGTCGCTCGGAAGCCCCGCGCTCGAATCTCTGTATCCCCCGCAGATCCGCTCGCTAAACGCGATCCAGACGCAGACGTTCCACCACTTGTATCACCAAGACGGCGATGCACTTGTGTGTGCGCCGACAGGCAGCGGCAAGACGTTGTGTGCCGAGCTCGCAATGCTTCGCGTGTGGAGCAAGTGTCAACATCAAAACGATGACGGCAATGCAGCACAAAGATCTGGGCCGCCGCTGATTGTGTACGTCGCTCCACTGAAAGCACTAGCGCAGGAGAAGGCTGCCGACTGGAAGATTCGGTTCGAAGGGAACCGCGCACTTCATGTGCGAGTCGTCGAGTGCTTCAGTGCTGACGCGCCGTCGACTGGAAGCCTCGAGGACGACCCTGACTTGCGTGCAGTGATGCGCAGCCGAGACACGAGAGTTTTCATCGTAGCGACGACGCCTGAGAAGTGGGACGAGCTCACGAGGCGCTCGACGGTAGGACCCGCGCTCATGGAACGCACGGAGCTCGTGATCGCGGACGAACTGCACCTCTTGGGCGATGCTGCATCCGGCGACAGCTCAGGGGGCAGTGGGTCGGACCGCGGTGGGGTTGACGGAGCGCTGCTGGAGGTTCTCATCAGTCGTTTGCGGCGGTTCTCCCGCAGCCGACCAAGCGACCAGCGCGTTCGGTTCGTTGGTTTATCGACGACTCTGTCAAATGCCCGCGACGTCGGCCAGTGGCTCGGCATTTCGTCGTCCCCAGCAACGACTCGAGACCGCGGCGCGGACGGACAGATCTTCAACTTTCGGACAGCCGCGCGACCCGTACCAATCGACGTGCACGTCCAAGGATTCCCAGAGCGCCATTTTGTGTCGCGAATGGCGGCAATGAACAAACCCGTGTTTATGTCGATTGCGGCGCACGCGGGTGAGCAACCGGCGCTGGTGTTCGTGTCGTCCAAGGCGCAGACGAAGTTGACAGCGCTCGACTTGATTTCCTTCTGCGTGTCACACGCGTCGGAGGAGCCGTCTGGAAGCATGGGAGGCAGCGGCGGAACCAAGCGATACCTCCGAGTTGAAGAGAGCGTCATGGACGCGATCTGTGCGAGCACCGGGGTCACAGACGAGACTCTCAAGCACACGTTATCGTTCGGCATCGGTCTGCTTCACAGTGCCTTGCCCAAGCGAGACCGCGATCTCGTAGAGCGTCTGTTTCGCGACGGACTGATCCAGGTCGTGATCGCGACGAGCGACCTCGCGTGGAGCGGCGCCGCCACTCTATCCACGAAGCTAGTGGTTGTCAAGGGTACGGACTGGTTTCAGAACGGCCGCTACCGATCATACCAGCTGAGCGACGTGCTACAGATGATTGGTCGCGCGGGTCGTCCGCTGCTCGACGACAAGGGGGTCGCGTGCGTGCTGGTCGAGGAGAACAAGAAGAACATGACCCAGCGCAGCCTGCAGGAGCCTCCGGCGCTCGAGTCCAGCCTCGCGGGCGACCTGGCGAACCATCTGAACGCAGAGATCGCGAATGGCACCGTTCAGTCGGATGGCGACGCGATGGACTACCTCAGCTGGACGCTGTTGTTCCGGCGCATGCTCAAGAACCCGAGCTATTACGGCATTCAGAGCGATACGACCGAAAGCGGTACAGCGGCGACGAAGAACGTGGAGAAGTTTCTCGGATCGCTCGTGCACAACACGCTGGACCAGCTCGCAGCGTGGCAATGTTGCGATACGAACGGAGCGGCTGGGAGAGTTCAATCGACAGCGCTCGGCCATGTGGCTGCCGCGCTCTATGTCGATGTGCGCACGGTGTTCAACATGGCGAGCGCGCTCAAGCGCGTCGTGGCGACCGCAGCGGCGACCAAGGCTAGCACCGATGAAGCAACTTCTGAAGCAAGCCGCGATTGGACGAGCGTCCTGCTGGCGGTGCTTTGTGAGGCTAGTACGGAGATCCGAGACGCGATCCCGCTTCGACACCATGAAGTACAGAGCCAACTGGTTGCGGATCTGTGCACGCGGGTGCCGTTCTCGCCGCTCTCGCACCTGTTTATCGGCGCGAAGAAGAAGCAGAAGGCGCTGCTGGAGACGCACGGAAGCCAAGTCAAGGCATTCCTGCTGCTGCAGCTGCACCTAACGCGCGCGCGTCTGCCATCGAGCGACTTTGCGCACGATATGCGCGCGCTGCTTGACATGCTACCGCGACTCTGGCGCGCGTTGATCGATGTGTGCGCGCTGCTGGAGCTGCCAGAGCTCGTCCTGGCCGGTGCTCGCATCTCTCAGGCACTCTCGCAGGCACAGTGGCCGCGCGATTCGACCACAAGCGGGAGCGAGGGCGAGAAGAGCGACATGTTCACGCAGCTTCCACACGCGTCTTCATCCGTAGCCGATCTGCTGCGCAATGAGTTCAAGATCGAGAGTCTGAGTGCGCTGCAACATGCACTCAGCGACAAGGAGTCGAAACGCAAGATTATCGAGCGAGTGACGGGCGGAGCGGGTCACGAACAGAGGAGGCCGCGCGGCAGCCGTCGCGGAGGGGAGCCGTCATTCGCTGGACTCAGTCAGCGCCAGGTGAGCGATTTGGTCCGCGCAGTGGAGACGGTTCCACGGCTCGAGGTGACGGCAGCCAAGCAGAAGCCAACGAATGGGGAAACTGCCTTCACTCTCGCCATTGATGTGGTAGCGCGCAACTTCCAGGCAAGTGCTCTCGCGCCAAGTGGCAGTCGCCTCCAGCGTGCGAAGCCGTATGGGTTCTACATGGTGGTGACGGCGAAGTCTGCGGCGGAGGGCTGCGGACCTGACGTGGTGTTTGTGAAGCACCTCGCGTGGAAGAAGGCAATGCACGAGGTGATCTCCATCACGAAGGAGCAAAGCGAGCGCGAGTGCACGATCCACGTGCTGTCGGACGCGATCGCGGGCATCGACGCGACTGTCGTGGTAGCTTAGTGAGGCGGGATGTGAGCGTCAGGGTAGCATGCCAAGAGGCGCGGAACATGGCATTGGTGTGCTGCATTCATGATGAAGGCGATGTAAATGATGCCAGCGCAGTGCGTCCCAAGCAGTAGGAGGCACGAGAACAGGAAGAAACGATGCGAACGATGATCCGTGGCCGCACAGAGGCGACCAGACTGCTCAGCTGCAGTCCATCGCTGGGCTGGCGCTCGCTGCCACTTTTAGATGTGCGAAGGAGCGGCGGATGAGCGCTTTGAGCGGCTCCGTTGCGCAGTCGGCGGTTCTTTCGACGACGCCTCGCAGGAGGTTTCAAAACGATCGGCAGGCGCGCTTTTAGCTGCAGACGGCCGACCCCGTTCGACGTCTCCACTTCTCGTCAGCGAGAAAACGGGAGCGCTAAAAGCAGTAGCTAGGTCGGCAGAGTCCATCCGCATCGCTCGGACCTGCTCCGGTGCGTGTGCACGAGCGCCGCACTTTGTCTCTCGACGCGGATAGTGAACGCCGACTAGCGACAACCAGTCTTCGGCCGTGCGGTCCACGCTCAGCCGCTGCGCAGAGGACTCGAGTGCGCCATGAGCAACTGCTGGTGCAAGCGCAACGCCCAAGAGGTGCGCGCGCCGAGCCCCACCGCCGACGGTCGCGCTCTAACTTGCTGACCATGTGGCACGCACAGGCGGGTTCGACGTCGGTGGTCACTGGCGGTGGTGACGGCGGCGGCGGCAACCCGTTCAAGCCCCACAACCGCAAGTGCACGGACCTGCTGTGCCTGATCTTCTTCCTGGCTTTCTGGGTCGGTATGATCGTGATCGCGGCCATCGGCTACCAGAATGGCGAGCCCAAGCGGCTCATCTACGGCACGGACTGGATGGGGCGTACGTGCGGCGTCAAGGCGTCCGCGACGGACGACATCCCGGCGTACGACCTCACCGACTATCCATACCTCATGTACCCGCGCGTGGCGGAGGACCTGCTCGCGCTGGAGCTGAGCGGTGAGTCGCTCACGTCGGCCTCGAACCTCAAGAAGTTCTTTGGCGTGTGCGTGGCCGCGTGCCCCATGCCGAGCAATTCGAGCTCGGTGCTGTATGTGCACGCGTACGAGGACTACGTCAAGTACCCAGAGCCGGTCAACACGGTCTCGGCCAGCGCGGGCTACACGGATGAGTATGTGGACGCGGGCTCGCCGTGGCGCGTGCAGATGGACACGACCGAGGTGCTCTACCGCTGCATGGAGCTCAGCAAGATCGAGGTGGAGCAGAGCGCGCGCTGCGCGGACGAGTGCTCGGACGAGGAGCTCGCGTACTTCGCCGCCAACAGCATCAGCATGCGCCACTGCGGCAACAACACGACGCTCAACCCGTTCGTGGACTGCGGGGACGAGGACTGCTCGGAGGTCGTGCTCGCCTCGCGCGAGAACTGCTCGACCGTCCAGGTGCTGCGGCAGGAGACGGTGCTCGCGGCCGCGCGGGACGACCCCGTGACGAGCATGCTGAGCCGCAAGTGGTACATGGTCTCGCGCTGGATCGGCGACATCCAGAAGGCAGCCTTCCCGATCCTCATCTGCGGCGGAGGCTTCGCGCTCGTCATGGGCTTCATCTGGCTCGTGCTGCTGCGCTACTGCGCTGGACTCTTCGTGTGGCTCGTCATCGTCGCGGTGATCATCATGCAGCTCGTCATCACACTCTTCTGCGCGTACGAGGGCGGCGTGCTCACGAGCGACCGCATCGACCAGGCCATGGCCAGCACAGGAGTCTCGGGCTCCACGGCGTCGCTCTTGACGGCGTCCATCTCGTCCATGGCGTCCTCGGGCACGGCGTACGTCAACTCGTCGGGCTACAGCGTCTCGGCCGACACGATGCATTACTGGGCCATCGCGTGCTACGTCATGATCGCGCTCGACCTGCTGCTGCTCGTGCTGCTCGTCTTCATGTGCGGCCGCATCCGCCTCGCGATCGGCATCATCCGAGAGGCGTCCAAGGCGTTGCAGGCCATGCCTCTGCTCACACTCTTCCCGCTGCTGCCGACCATCATGGCGGTCGGCCTCATCGCCTACTGGCTCGTCGCTGCCGCCTATATCGCCACATCCGCGGACGTGACGATCCAGGACGTGGCCAGCTCGGTGTCTGCCGCGAACGCGACAGCCAGCGTCACGGCCGAGATCTCAGACGACAAGGTCGTCAACTACCTCATCATTTACCACCTCTTCGGTCTGCTCTGGACCAACCAACTCATCCACGCGACCGCGTACACGGTGATCGCCGGCGCCTTCTGCGAGTACTACTGGACGCTGGACAAGCGCCAGATCCCCGCGCTGCCCGTGGCGCGGTCGCTGTGGCGCGCGCTGCGCTTCCACCTCGGCTCGCTCGCGTTCGGCAGTCTGCTGATCGCCATCGTACAGCTTGCGCGCCTCGCGCTCGAGTACGTGGACCAGAAGCTGCGCTCGGCCCAGCAGAGCAACGCCATCGTCCGGGTCGCCATGATGTGCTTCAAGTGCTGCCTCTGGTGCTTCGAGAAGTGCCTCAAGTTCCTCAACAAGTGCGTGCGCTGCTGTCGGCCGCAGCGTCGCCCTATCTCGCGGATGATGGCTCACTCGTACTGTGTTTGTGCAGGAACGCGTTCATCATTGTGGCGATGAAGGGCCGCAGCTTCTGCCCGGCGATGAAGGACGCGTTCGCGCTGCTGCTCAGCAACGCGCTGCGCGTGGCGACCGTCAGCGTGCTCTCGCGCTTCCTGCTCATCCTCGGCAAGCTCTTCATCGCTGCCTTCTCCATGTTTTTCATGTTCCTCTTCATCCGCTTCCCGCCCACGCAGGTCCCGAGCTTCTTCCTCGGCGACCTCGCCCACGTGAGCAGCCCCATCTTCCCCATGCTGGTACGTGCAGGCTGGTCGCTATGCATCCCAACGCGTCGGCCGAGTAAAGTGGCTAACTGGGCGGTGGCGACCGCAGCTCACCGGACTGCTGGGCTACACTACGGCGTCCTTCTTCCTGGACGTGTACGGCACGGGCATCGACACTATCCTGCTTTGCTTCTGCGAGGACTGCGACGTGAACAAGGGCTCGGATCGCTACTACATGAGCGATGAGCTATTCGCGTACATCGAAGGACCCGCGAAGAAGAGCGCCTTCCGTGCCTACCAGCGCAACAATGGATCCGCCCAACGCTACGACGCGACGCCCGCCAAGGCGCCACCCATCGTCGGACACTAGCCTCGCGTTGGAGCAGCCCTGCACTCCGCCCGTCCGTCTCTCGACTTGACGCAGCTCGGAAATACATCGACACCCTTGCATCTGAATTGGCGCGCATGGCCGTCTCGCATTTCGTCGGAGGCATCCTACCGAACATTGCGCATTTGTTCGGCCGAACCAGGACAGACTGGTGATCTCCGAGGCGCCACCGGATCTGCCGCTACACCCAAGCACTGCTTGCACAGCGGAGAGATCCCAATCCCAATGCCAACCACAATCTTTTCGTCTCTGACAGAGAGGCCGACAGCCGCCGAGTCGCTCGGTCGGAGGCGCCAGCACCGCATGTAGGAGCTCAGCGCGTGCGACCCACGCGCGCTGCCACGCCACGGCCTCAATGAATTGATTCACACCCACCCGCACACACCCACGGCATGCAGCCTTCAGACGTCATGCATTACATAAAGCACGAGATCTCGAGCGCTGACCCGAGTGCTCCTCGACGCGAGGCGCGTTCCGTCAGCAGCCGCGCGCGCAGACTAGCGGCGGCGGCGGTCCTCGTACTCGGCCAGCACCTCCTCGGCCGTCTTGCCCGACGTCTCCGGCACGAGCTTGA
>JAADYC010000827.1:0-12901 GCA_023338135.1 Phytopythium kandeliae
GTCTGTCTCCCGGAGAGCGCATCTGCAAGATCGACACGCTCGAGGGTTCGAGCGTGATCGGCCAGCAGCAGCAGCACGAGTCGCAGTGGAGCGAGCTGCTGCTGCGTCTGCGCCACTGCATCATGGACGCGTTCCAGACCAAGTGTTTTCAGTACGAGGAGGAACTGCGTGTGCTGGATGCCAAGGTGCGACGAGGAGCAGCTCGTTCTCTCCGATGAACGAACAGGGCTAACTCGTGGACGGTGTTTTGCCGTTGAATTCCAGCGAGCGATGCCTGGTTGGGACTTTGGCGCGTTCTTCCTCGCGAAGGAGCGACTTGCGCTGATGTACCAGCAAATGTACCTGCAAGATGATGCCATCCGCCATGTAAGTGTGGACGATGCTCCTGTCCACGCACTGTGCCAACTTCTAGTCTGACCGTGGTGTATCCTGCAGTTGGATGAGCTCGACGCCATATTTGTGAACTTAAGCGGTCCCGAGCGAAAGGCATTGGACAATTCCCGCGCCATCTCCATCTCAAGCACTGATGCGATATTCACGACGTCTCCGGTACGGACGTCCTTGCCGGCTCTCTCTCCCTGCTCATTAGTCCCACCACAGGTGTCTGACATGGTTTCGTGGACGTGGATGCCCAAAGTTAGCGCTTGATCTTGGACAGATGCAGCGCGCGATTGCCAACAACCGCGTGTCTCCTCGCGTAGTTCTTCTCTACGGCTTCTGCCGCCAGATCCGCACACTCTACTTGATGGGCAACTTTCCACAGCTGCTGCAGCGATCTCTCACATTTATCTCGTCATTCCTGAATCAACTGCGCGAGTTGTTTGAGACCGAAGGCGTGATTGAGTGGCATCAACCGTTCCAGTGGGCAGTAGGCGCATGCTTGGAGATCGCGTACGCCTGCGAACTCTCGTGGAGCGGCCACGACTACCACGCATCATCCGCAAACGTTCCAACGCAGGCAGCGCAAGAGATCACCCCTGAAGCCATGTCGCGGCATCTCGGAGATGTTTTGTACTTGGCGCGGCGAGTACTCCGCTCTTTTGCGACGGCAAGCCGCGCGACTGGACATTCTTCGCCCCGACCGTCCCCTTCAGGAACGCCTACGACCTCGCCATCACAACCGGCGGATGAGAATGTGGAGGAAGATCCAGCGATTCCCTGGTATCAATGGCTGGCCCAAATCTTCGACACACGCGTACTTGGCGAGCGTTATGAGCGTTGCGTGTGGGAGATGTCCCATCTCGCGTCGCTGCATTTCTCGCGGGCTGGCCGGCACCGATTCGCAGTCTTTCTTGGAGGAGAGTGCGCGCGTTACCACGTCCGCCACCGCGAGTTCGAGAGCGCATCGAGGCTTTTCCGCTCGCATGCGCGACAATGCGAGGAGGACAAATGGTGGATGCTCTTCGGTGATTGCGTCCGCCACATTTGCAGCGCCGAGTTGGCACTCGGTCGCTCCAGTCAGGCGGTTGCTGCATGCTTCAGTATGCTTCAAGTTGCTCAAGAGGAGAAGGCGGAGCTCGGACGCGATTATCTGGATCAGCTTATGAACGCACTGGTCGAGAGTCTGGAGAGCCAACATCTCGAAGAAACGGGCGAGCACGAATCGAAGATGAACATGGGGGATCTGATCCAACCAACGGTGATGGTTGAGACCATGGAGGCATCTGGTAGCGATCTTGACCACGGGGAGATCCGCGTTTCACTGAACGTCACGAATCGCTTCCCGGCGGGCATTCTCGTCGAAAAGCTTCGCGTACGTTTTGCCAAGGCCAACGAGGTGGTTTCATCGGAGAGTGGCGATATGCGCACTGTCAAATTGGACGAGGTGTACCAGTCTTCGATAGCCAAGACTCGAGACGATTCGCCTTGCCTGCAAAATTTTGAGCTGGAGGAGGCGGCCGTCGATGTGGTGAGTCGGATCGAGCCGGCGTCCACTGCGACTTCGGCAAGCGAAAGCGTCGAAAGGCCGATACCGTCACACAAGAACTCGCGCAAGATGTCAATTTTGGATGAGACGTTCGGAGAAGCAGTTGAGACACTTGACGCTGGCATGAGTGATCTCATTCTGCCGACTGGGAAACCTCGCGAGCATCCGATCGAGAAGGAGGGATCGAACTCCCCCCACAAATCGAACCCATTAAACAGGAGTCCATCGCAAGGTTCTGGGGATGACAGACCAACAGTGACACTGGAAGAGAACAGTGTGTATCTTCAAGAGCGTGCGGCAATGGACCTCGAGTTCCTTCAAGCAGGCATCCCGGTGGGTCATTACGTCTGCACTGGCGTTGAGTGTGTGCTCGCTGGCAACACGTTTCGTTTAATCTCCGCACCAGAGTTGGAAACAATTCGGTTCGAGATCGCCAAGCGAGAAAGCACACTTCATATTGAGATTGTTGGTCCCCCAGTGGTAGTTCCCGGTCCCGAAGCGGAGTCCGTGCATGTACTGATCCACGCTCAAGAGGACCGCGTGACCCACGGCGTGCTGGAAGTGCAAGTCGTGGACGAGGAGTGCAGCGGCGCCAGCATCACACTGCGCAAAGCTGCACAAATTTCCCCAGTGAGGACGGAAGACATTAGCCCGATCGCTGTCACAAATGATCCAGATGGCGTTGATGGCAAAAGGCTTCTCCTTCCCGTTGCGGCGATCCTACCTGGACAAACATTGACGTACAGGATCGACGTCGTAGTCGAAGAGATCGGATCCTTTCCACTCGAGGATGGATCATCGAACCGCAGTGACGCTGTTCCCGAGGTAATGCTCGCGGCGCAAGTCCGATACCAACACGAAGTTGGCGATCGAACAGAACAAGAAGAAGCAGGACTCAACGATGCAGTACCGCGTTATGCGGCAGCGACCGTGACAAGCTCCACGGAAATTCGGCGTACTGAACGCTGGTTCAATGTCTTTCGACCGTTGAATGACCGACTCCGGCTCAAACGCGTGGGGTCTTTGGTGGTCGTGGGCCTATCACTCACGTGTAACGACCGAGTCGGCGTGCGCGTTCGCGACTACCACCTGGTGTTCCTAAGCCAAGACGACAACGCCAATGACTCGATCCTGGTTCCGAAGCTCATGTCGGATCCTAACACGACGCTGAGAGGCACGGTATTGAGACCAAACGAAGTAGTTCACCTCATGTTTACGCTGGAGTGGCCCACCAAGGATGAAGCCAGCGCCTTGCGAGCGGTTGACGACGGCCAGCTGGTGCTAGACATCGAGTACCTTGACGAAGAAGACACATCTCCGGAGACTGTAGCGACGGCGCCAACAGCCTTATGTAACGCCACCTTCACGTGTAAGACGCTCGTGTTGACCATCCCGCTGCAAGTTGTTGACGGTCCCCTCTACCGCATCGACGTCACGCCGAAGAAGCCATCGTCGTCGCCTTTCGCGAGTGAATTCGTTGCTGGCGACGACATTACGTTTGTGGTCCGCGTATCGCGCATCGGAGACCGCGCAACGCCGCTCTCTCTCGCGCAGGAGCGGAGTGCGGTACTATACCTGGACGAGCAGCAAGCCAACGACTGGATTGTGATCGGCAAGCAGAGAGAGTCGTTCTCGTTCACGCCGATTACATCTCCATCAGAAGCAACAGAGCTGCCCGGCGACACAACCGTTGGCGAGTTTGTGACGCACAAGCGGTTGTTGGCCACACGGATCGGCAAGCTGCGATTCCCGCCGTTCCGTCTCCGCATTGACGGCCAGGATGCGCCGACGGAGCGCGTGCTCTACGTGCAGAGTGAGCGCCAAATTGAGGTGGTATGACGCGTCCAGCAGAGCGCGTGAACGCTCCTCGCACGTCCAGAGTGCATTTTCTACTTGTTCCTCGATCCTCTCTCTCTTCACTCGAGCACGCCGAGCGCGCGCAGCTCGCGCTGCTTGTCGTCACTAGCGACGTACGTGTCGCCGTTGCGGATGTGCCACATAGCGCCGCCGAGGTTGACGCCCCAGGCCTGACGCGGATACGGCGGCGCATGCGGTACATGAAACTTGGTCGACATGCGCGCGCAGCTGCCGTGGATGGCCTGGTACGCGCGGAAGGACGGCAGCAGCACGTCGTTCCACCGCGCGTCGTTGAACCGCCAGACGAACCCCGCAGCGTCCAACTCCTCGCGGACGTGACGGGGAAGCTCGATCTGACCGGCGCGCACGCGGCTGATCCAATGACCGAGGCGGAACCCGCGCGTGCGCAGCGGCCACGTCTCGTCCGACTCGGGCACCACGAAGTCTGTGCTCACGAGCTGGTCGCCGTGCACTCGCGCGTACGTCTCGAGCGCCGGGAGCACGACGGCACGCACCGTCTTTTCGATCCGGTGCCGTGCGTTCCAGACAAACCCGAGTGCTTCGAGCTCGGCTCGACTCGCGCGAGCCTGAGGCTCATACGCTCCGCGGCGAATGCCTTTGACCGTGTGGCCGAGCTTGACGCCCCAGGCCGCAGGTGGCCACGGCGCGTGAGACGGCACCACGAAGTCTTGGGGCACGTCGCAGTGATCAAACTCGTGCGCAAACACCTCGAGCGCCGGAAAGATGCTCTCCTTCCACGACTTGTCCGACAAGCTCATGGAGAATCCGAGCTGCTGCAGCTCATCCCGACTCGCGGCCGCCTGTTCCGCGTACTTGCCAGACCGCACCATGTACACGTGTCGCCCCAGCAGGTACCCGGCGAGGCGTCGCGGCCAGCGAGGGTCATCCAATGGCACGGTGAACGCGAGCGGGACGTCCACGTGTCCATGGAGCTCATGGAAGCGGTGCAGACCCGGCAGGAAGTACTCGGTCCACTTGGCGTCGCGTACGTTCCACACAAACCCGAGCGCGTCGAGTGCGTCTGTCTGACCGCGAGGCAGCTCCTCGCGCTGCTTGCGCAGCTTGGCGACGTGCAGGCCGAGCGCGACGCCCCATGCGGAGCGCGGCCACGCTGGGTCGCCCATCGGCACGACGAACTTCTGCGGCACGAACAAGTCGCCCTCGAGCCTCCGGTACGTCTCGAGCGCGCGCAGGTAGACACTCTCGAACCAGTAATCGCGCCAGCGCGTGAGCGGGAAGTCTATAGCCACGAGCTGCGCTGCGACCCGTCTGTCGGTTGGAGACGCCGCACTCTTGCCGCTCGCGGCCGCGCGCGCGAGGCTGTGTGTGCGCACGCCGAGCGGGAAGCCGTGCAGCTCGCGAGGCCACTCGACCGTCGTTTCCCCGTTCTCAGTCGCTCCACTCCATTGCGACTGGTAATTCGCGGCAGAAGACGGCACGACGAAGCGGTAGGGCACGGCGAAGTGGCCCTCACGTGCGTGGAAGACGCGCAGCGCCTCCACCAGCTTCGCCGACGCGGCCGAGCGCTTTCTCGATCGATCACTCTCTCCGCGGCGACGCGGCGAGTCCTCGTCCAAGGACGACGAGGAGAAGGGCCGTCGTGACAGGCTGACGGCGCAGCGGGTGCCCGTGAGGCGCTGGCGCAGCAGCGGAGCCGCCGCCGCCGAGCGCGCGAGTCGCGACATGGCGCGCGTCGAGGCTCGAGTCGAGGCGCAGGCTTGATGTGGATGAACTGCTGACTGGTCGAGCGGAACCCTGTTTGCCTCTATTAGAAGGCGGTCACTATTCGCGGAGTGTGGCGGCAATGTGTGACGTGGGGCCGGAGTGTAGCCGTTTTTGCCACGACCCGTGCTATCTTTGGCGATATTGGCCAGTGCATTTCGCTGCCCGGAAGAGTCTACTGCTGATCTGGCGCAACACGGAAGACAATCACTGCCATCGGAGGAGTATTGTGCAAGAGCGGCAATGGAGCACAGACCGCCTCGCCCGCGGCAGGACCGCTTCGAAGCCATGACGTCGTCCATCATGGAGCGGATAACGTTTCGATCGGGACGCGAGGGGCGGCCGTACAAGGTCGCGCCGTCTTCCAAGGTCTTTATCAGTGCGAGATTCGAGCCGAGCAACAACAAGAGCCAAAAGTCAACCAAGAGCTCGTGGAGTCGTCGCAGTTTCAGGAGCAGCGGGAGACAGCGGGATCAACCCAGTAGCGATGACGACAACTCCAAGGGATTCGTGCTCGCCCCTGCATTCGGAGATAGCGACCTCGACGGATTACAGGCGCAAAGCACGTCAAATTCGGTTCGCCGCTCTTCCAGGCGTCGGAGTAGTGGTCAGCGGGCTCGAGTGAGTAGTTTTGATCGCGAATCGGGTGGAAGTGCGGCTTCGGCGGCAGCTTCAGCGGCACCTTCGGCGGCGGCCTCAGCAGGCGATGAGGTGGCCAGGGAGGAAATTCTCTCCAACTTCGTGTACGAAAACAGCAAGCCGAGACAGAACCACGACGACGATGGCGATTCAGAATTAGACGACGATGACGATGATAACGCCTTGTCATTCTCGCCTCCCGGTGCTACAGACGGGGAGGAGGAAGTGGAGTTCTTCTTCAACCGCTACGGGATGTCCGACTTCAAGGCGAAGAGGAGATACACTCTGCATCCACACAGTCGGTTCCGCGCCGGTTGGGATGTGTTCCAACTCCTGTTGATGACTTGTAGGCGCTCTTCCTGGCGGACCAAGAGGTATACAGCGGACTAATCGAGCGAGTGTCTGTCTCAGGGATCCTGCTCGCCGTGCCATTCGAGCTCTGCTTCTCCGAGATCAGCGTTTCCACTCGTCGGGAAATCCTCCATTCTGATCTGTTCGTAGATGTCATGTTCGCCATCGACATCGTTCTCAAGTACGTCACGTGGTCATGCGCAGATCGTAGAGCTGTACTTGATCAGTGACGGGTGACTTACGTGCTCCTCACTGCAGTTTCAACACGGCAGTGGAGTGCGACGGCAAACTCCATTTTTCGTTCGCATCCATCTTCCAGCACTACTTGCGCAACTACTTCCTCCAGGACCTTGTGTGGACGTTCCCATTCTACGCGCTGTTCGAGAACAAGGATCCGCACGTGTACTCTGCAAGTGGTTCGGCCTCCTCGAGCAGGTTCCAGTTCACGAACGCGCATCCGTGGCTCTATCCCCTCTCGAGGTGTGTGCGGCTACTGCGCGTGGTACGCATCCCACGCATCCAACGTCGACTCGAGTACTCGCTGCTCATTTCCTCCAAAGTCAGCAGCCTTGGGAGCTTCCTCTTCGTCGTACTGGCGCTCTCGCACGTCTTCAGCTGTGTGTTCTCGTACCTGGCGTTTAGCAGCGAAGACCAACTGGCGATTGCGCTCGATTCGCGGGTGCTGCAGGATACGCGACTCGGCACGAAGTATGTCGCGGCCTTTTACTGGTCCATCATGACCATGACCACCGTCGGATACGGCGATAGTACGTGCTCCCCATGACTAGCAACTCTTTTTCGTTATCTGTGAGTGACTTCTTTGACTGCCATCTCACACTGTCTCTTGGCTCGTGATTGCAGTCACAGTCAAGACGAACCTCGGTCGCGTCTTCTCGCTGTGCGCCATGGCCGTAGGCGCCGGCGTGTTCGCGTACGGCATCACCAACGTGGTGTCCTTGTTCCAGCAGCTATACATCCGCGAGACAGAGGATCGGCACACGATGGATCAAGTGAACATGTTCATGCAGAACCGCGGGTTCCCACGCAAGCTGCGCGACGAGGTGCGCGCCAATATCTTCAACTGGCGAAAGGTGAACCGCGAGAACAAGGAGCACGACCGCGAGCTCTTCGTACAGATGGCACGCCCCATCCGCGCCAAGGTGGCGGATCTCTTCTGCGAACACACCATGCCGCACCGCATGCCTTTCCTGTCTGGGTGCGATGCCGAGTTTGTGCACGATCTGTACCTCGCCATGCAGGTGAAGCTGTATCTGCCTGGTGAGGACATCATCCGGCAGGGTGACTACGGCTCCGAAATGTACTTCCTCTTCGTCGGACACGCGCAAGCGCTGCTCGGACAGATCTCTGTGGCCTTATTCGGCCCCAACACGTGCTTCGGTGAGTTCAGTATTGTCAACCCACACAAGGCGCGACTTGCGACCATCCAAGCTCTGGACTTCTGCGAGACCCATTGCGTGGACCGGCAGACCATCCTGTCAACGCTCGTGAAGCACCCAAATGTGATGCGGTCTGTCCACCAACTCGCCATGGTGCGGTCGCGGAAGGCCTTGACTCTCATATACGAGAGTGGGGTCAAATCTCGCACACTACTTCAGGGTCTGGCCGTCATGTGGCGTACGGACGGGATCCGAGGCATCCTCCCGATCGGAACGACTATCGATGCTCTTCCTGTTCTACAGGAGTTCCTGCCACCAGCCTCCGCTGTGGGGACGCCAGGTGTGCTCCCAACTACCCAACGCCTGTCAGTGGGCGGAGTCTCAGCCGTATCGCCGGCAGGAAGGCGCTCTTCTACTGCGAGCTACAATCTGACAGTTAGCATACCGACTCCAGCAACCGCAGTGAGTCCAACAAGCCAACGACGCGAGAGCAGGCATTCTTCTCATGCCGGAGCGGGACATTCGCAGACTACTCAGCAGCGCATGTCCGCTCCTGCACTAGATCGTGCCCGCATCGACGAGGCATTAGCTGTGGCTCGAGCCGATGTTGTCGGAACAGCAAAAGGCGACAGCGAACAACATGACAGCGGAGGTTTAACTTCGCTCTTGGCATCGAGCGACGGGGGCGAGAACGGAAAGGTAGTTCGCAGGATCCAGTCGTTTGACCCGGCCGCGCTTCCTCCTGTGAAGCGCCTAGCGAAGCGCCGGTCGAATTTAGCAGGAGACGTTATCGCACCCCCGGTCAACGCTCCGCCGACTTCGAAAGAAATTGATGCCACCAGGAAAGAGACTCGCTCGAAGGAATACGCCGCCATTCTCTCGCAGCTGCAAGAATTGGGGCGGAGGCAGAATGCACTCGACGAGCGCATGACGGAGATCTTCTCCCTTCTCTCGCAAGACCGCCAAACTCAAGACCGTTTCAGCGAACAGCACCTGATCGACGCGAGACTCCCTCCACTCGTGCGGGACCGGTCCCAGTACTTTGACTTGAAGCCGATCAATGAGCGAGGAACAATGCACTGGTAGACCGCCGATGTCTCCAGATGGAAGACGGAGTCGCCTCAACGTTATTAAAAGACTGAAAGTGAAAGACGAGTATTGTCTTCGCCAGCGGAAATGCTGTTCAGTTCGTCAGCGCCGCCGTCATTCGAAGAGTCCAGGCAGGGATTCTGACTGAGAGATCTCGCCCCCAATGAGCCGCACGATCCACTTTTGGACGTGCTCTATCTCGAGTTTGGTGCTCACTGCTGGAAGTGCTGATATTTTCTTGCCTCTCAAGCTGAGCGCGACGACGAAGGCTGCGCAAGCACCATCGAGTCCGTGACGTCAGTAACACTGCCGACAAACACCAGCACTGGAAGCAACATCAACAATCGCAAACTGAAAGACGTACGATTTGCAGCCATCTCGAGTTGTGACTGCCATCGCTTCGCTTGTTGCGGCGGGAGCGCGTCCACATCCAGCCAGCAAAACGTTAGTGGGTCGTGGCGGAACTCGACTGCGAGCTTCTCCATCATCGCGAATTGCTCTTCGTTCGAACGTCCCCGTAACGAGAAGTCAAGCACGTCAGTGCGAATCTGCAGATGCGATGCAGTAGCAACCCCCACAGATCGTTCCTCACCTCGAACGCTGCAGCCATAGCGGTACTCATCCGGGAAGAAGAGAAGTGTCCGCCGCCCTCGCGCAGTTAGGTAAGCGGGCTTGAACGCGAAAATCGACGGGGAATACACCTTAGCAAGCTGCTCGAGAGGGCTTGAGCGCGGTGCCGCCTTCAATGCACACATCACCACATACTCATTAGGTATGCACAATGTGGCGGATGCCGGGCGGACGCGTGCTGTACCTGCTCCGGCGCGCGTGACGCGTTCGATCGCGTGCTCTGCTGACCTTGAGCGCCGGGACTACTGTCAGAGCTTCCCGGCTTGAGAAGCGCCGGCAAGATCGACATGATCCCTGCGACCACCGCGACGAGCACGAACGCGTAGAACAGCGGCGAGCCGTTTATGGAGCTCGGGTAATGCTGGTAATAGTAGCTCTGCGACAGGCCACAAGCGAGTCCCTCAATGCCCACGCAGTCATCACCACAGAGCTCGGGCGACTTACGTTGCGGCCATTATAGCCGTACCGCTGCTGTTGCTGCTGCTGCCGCCGGTAGAACTCCTGCTGGCGCTGACGCGCGTCATCCTGAGCTCCGCCACTTTTGTTGTCCACGAGTCGCTCGTAGGCAGATCCGATGCGCATGAACTCCTTCTCCGCGTCGGGATTCCCCGGGTTCTGAAGGCGCCACATAACCAGCGCCGAGGTCAGTGTACTCGCGCCCGCACGGATAGCCGTTCCACCAGCGCCGCAAGCCAGCTGTTGCGCGGCCGCAAGGAGTCTGGGGCGTTACCTTGTCGGGATGCCATTTGAGCGCCAGCTCGCGGTACGCGCGCTTGATTTCGCTCTCGGTAGCCGACCGCTTCACGCCGAGCACCTTGTACGGGTCCTCGTAGAATCCATGGGCGGCCCCGAAGACGCCCAGCAGCAGCAGCACAAGCGCGAGCGCTGGCACGCGGCGCCACTTTGCCATTGCCTTCCTCGCCGTTTTAGACTAGGGTGACGCACTGGGGCGACCACGACAGCATTCACTCTATATTCAAACGTTTGCTGATCATTGCCACCCAAAATAGAGGACCCTAGTTGAGGGCTGCGATTGGTAGAAACGAAGCAGTATGAGGCGAGAGCTTGCCAATTCGAGCCTTGCGCGTGCGGCGCTGAGAGATCGATCAGCCCCATGCAGCGGTGGCGGGTCATGAGAGCCCGGCGCGCGGGCGGCCTGCCGCGCCGGCTCTTCGCCTCCGCCGCCGACAGCCCGCTCTCGCCCCTCGCAGAGCGAAAGTGGCCGACGAGGCGCTCGGCCGCGTCGGTGGCGATGATTGTGGAGGCGCTGCGCGTCTTCCACGCTCGCGAGGGCCACTTCGCCGTGCCGTACCGCTTCGTCGTGCCGGTCGCGTTCTCGCATTCCGCTCCGCAGCGAGAGGGGGCGACGGGGAGCGAGGAGCCGATCGTCGAGTGGCCTCGCGAGCTGCGCGGCTTCCCGCTTGGTGTGCGCGTGCATGGCCTCGCACGTTCGACCGCGAGGGGTCAAGTCGCAGCGACCGCGTCCAGGAAGTGGATCGAGGAGCAGCTCGCGGCCATGGACTTCCCGCTCGTGCACTGGCGCGACTACTGGTTCGATCACATGTACCTTCGGCCGCTCGAGGCATACCGGCGGCTCGAGGGTGACTTGTTCGTGCCGCAGAAGTTCGTCGTTCCAACTGGAGACTCAAAGTGGCCACGCGCTTCGTGGGGTGACACGCTTGGCGTGCGAGTCGATAAACTGCGCAGGCAGCGGGATGAGCTGCCCCGTAACCATAGATACGCACTGGACGCGCTCGGGTTCGTCTGGAGTGTGAGCGACACCAAGTGGAACAAGTTCTTCCTGCCGAGCCTGCGCCGCTTCCACGAGCTGCACGGACACACGGACGTGCCTCTCGCGTTCGTTGTACCATCGGAGGACCCTCGCTGGCCGCGACGCCTCGCCGGGTACCGACTGGGCCGGCGCGTACGCAATGTGCGCTCTGGCAAGTACGCAGAGCAGGCGGCCGCGAGTCAGAATGAGCTGCACCAGCTCGGCTTCTCCATGAGTTTATCGGACAAGGCGTGGAAGGAACGCATCTTCCCGGCGCTCGAGGTGTTCGTGCGAGAGCTTGATCACTGTGACGTACCTCATTGGTTTGTGGTGCCACCACGTGCGCCGTGGCCATCCGCAACCTGGGGTCTCAAGCTTGGCAAGATCATGAATGGTCCTCGCCGTGGAGAGCAAGAGACGCACGCACGCACGGGTTGGGACAAGCTGCAGCAGCTCGGCTTCTCGATGAACCTTTCCGAGATCGTGTGGAAGGAGCACGTTTTCCCGGCGCTCCGGGCGTTTGCACGCGAGTATGGCCACTGCGACGTTCCTCACGAGTTCGTGGTTCCAGCTCACGCGCCGTGGCCTCCATTGACCTGGGATCTCAAGCTGGGCTATGCCGTCAACAACATTCGCCGCGGTGCGTACAAGCCGCAGATTGGCGAGAATCGAGCCGAGCTCGAGGAGCTCGGGTTCATCTGGAACGCGCAGGACCGAGTCGAGAAGAAGGTTCGCAACGTCGTTCTCCCGGCACTCGAGATGTACAGACGCGTGTACGGCAACCAGCTTGTGAGTATGGATTTCGTGGTACCCGAGTCGGACGAGACGTGGCCGCCGCAGACGCGCGGGTTCCGCCTCGGTCAATGGGTCAGACGTGTGCGCGCTGGTCGGGTCGAGTTACCGCCCCACTTGCGCGAGGAACTGGACGCCTCCGGGTTTGTCTGGCGGTTCTACGATTCGCGGTGGAACGACGTGCTTCTGCCATCCTTCCGCACGTACAAGAACCTCCACGGTAGCTGCGAGGGTATGCCGACGAGCTTCATAGTGCCGCACGCTCCGCCGTATCCTCGGCCGGCTTGGGGCGTCCGTCTCGGCGATGTCATGTGGCACATCCGCAACAGAGACGCATATGCAAGCATCGCTGACCAGCACGAGCTCTGCGCACTTGGTGTGCTCGAGTGAACTGCGAGAGCTAAGAATATGTGGTGTGATACACTTGGGAATTGCATTGAGCGTCCGCAAACTCTGCTGGCGCGTCCTGGTAGATGACCACAAGGTGAACACCGGGAGTCGCCCGCAACCTTCCGATCTGTGTGGCTTGCAATCACTTGCTGTTCAAACTGACTAAAGCATGAGTGGTCTGGAACGCGTCCATGATGCAGTGGCGCAGACGCAGCAGCAGCTCGCTCCACTGCGACTCGTGCTGCTGCTGCTGGCCGATCACGCTCGAACCCTCGAGCGTGTCGATCTTGCAGATGCGCTCTCCGGGAGACAGAC
>JAADYC010000828.1:0-12897 GCA_023338135.1 Phytopythium kandeliae
CGGTGACCGCCTCAAAGCGCAAATTACGCTTGCAAGTGCATTCGAGCCAAATTCTCACAATTTTCTTCACACGCTTTATCACACAATTCTTTAGTAAAATAGGCGACTTTCTGCAATCGAATTAGACGGTTGATTTAATGGAAAATCGACCAAAGTGATATCATGCAAATCCATGACGAAATCATGAAAATTCGCCAAAACAGTTTGGCTTTGAGCGGTATTGTCGCTCATTTATCCCAACCGGTGTTCTACAATCACGGACTGGAACACGAGCTTATTACTTTCTATCGAGGGTTCAACCAAACAATTCACTCTAATTCATAGGTTAACCCACAAATGTTGTGTCAGATTGCGTAATGGAATCTCTGTACCTAAAGACTTTGGTACAAATTACGTTCTATGTTGTACTACCTTGGATAATACAACTCGGAAACTCTCTAGCCCTTTCAAGTCTTGTAGTGGCGTGTGTTCTCATCGCAATGATATACGTGGCGATACTGTTATTATAACTCATTTTATCTTACATATTTCAATGTTGTTGCCAGTCACGCTTTGTAACTCGACTTTGATTCCACGGTTCAAAGGTGTATGGCTCAAGGTATTGTACTAAATGCTCCCAACTATTGCATGACGCGAACGTGTCGGCTGTGAGATATGAGGAGTTTTATTTGATCTGGGCAAATTTCAAATTCATCGCTTCATACAGACATTGCCGAGCTTCTCGAGGCCGAGTGTCCACGCAGAACTAAACAGATTACCAGGACTCCAGTGTGAGTTTTGTCGGTTTTGTATCGTTTCTAACTCGATTATAAGTCAAACTTATCTAATAGCCAACCGACAACAAACTTCCTATTGTTCAGTATCACACAAAAAAATGCGGCAAAATCTGGGCGGTCCACCACACCATACGAGCATGAGAATCGAAGATTTGCGTTCGTGTGTGGTTGTAGCGTGCGTTGGTTGCGGTGTGTGTATTGTGCATGTGTATGTGTTGGTTTGTGTTTGTTTGCGTTTGATTGTGTTGGTATGTGTTTGTTTGTGTTTGATTGTGTTGGTATGTGTTTGTTTGTGTTTGTTTGTGTTGGTATGTGTTGAGTTAGCACTTTGGCGCAGAGGAAGCGTGTTGGGCTCATAACCCAAGCCTCAAACGAATTTGCTGTGAACACGATTCCATGAAAGGCATCAGAATAGAATAAACCTCAAGAACACGATTCTTGAGGTTTATTCGATTCTGATTCCGTGCCGTTCTTGAAACGAATTGAGGGAATCATGGCTTCAAAATTCGCTGGATTCGGTTGAATTCGCTATCCAAGATACTTCATTGGTCAAAATAATAAAAGTTTATCATTGGGCAAAATTCCAATCGAAATTTACCATGCGAGGAAAGATATAAGAATTTGTTTTGAAATATACGAGAGCTGATGCTTTGGACGATCCCAACGCGGCCGCACTCAAGCACAAACTCCATCGAGGGCTGAGCCATCATTGCAGCTCGCACACATCAGTAGTAACGACAACTCGACTGTCATGGTGACAACACGCTCTGCAGCTCGCCGACAGGCGGCTATTGCTGCTGCAAGTGCTGAAGTGCGTCATGAAGCGAACGAACAAGTGGATATGTCCAGTGTGCAACTTGTCGCGCTTGACAACAGCAGTATCCTCGACGTTGACATGGAGAGTGACGTCGTCGAAGCGACCGTGATCCGCCCCACAATTGAAGATCAGACCGATGACCAGATCGAGAGAATGGTTGGTGCGTTCTGCGAGCAGACGCAGATGCTCGCTGCCGAGCATGCTCTCCTACTCGCGCACCAGAGAGAACAAGCAAACGCCCAAGAGAGCTCACTGCATGCCGTCCAGGTCAGTACGCACAACGGCATGATGCACATGGCGCAGAACCAGCACCAACGTGAACAAGAGATCGCCGCAGCCTTGCAAAATACGCGCGATACTCTATTCAGCCACGTCCAAGCACTAGCGAGACACCAGGAGGCTCAAGGAAACGCACTACAATACGGAATCGCTGAAAAGTTAAACGACGTGCTGTGCGCTGCTCAAGAGGAGGCCCAAGTGCTAGCGGCGCGGCAGGCGAACGAGGCGAAGCTAGTCGAGCTGCGTCTTATTGACGCGATCAACATGTGCCGCGATGACCTCGGCGAGCAAGTGAACCAGGTCCGCGCCGAGAGCGTTGGCGTGTCGCGACATGCAGTTGCTGAGCAAGTTCACGAGGTATGGAAGGGGATGGAGAGGGATATATACACCGAGATGTGCCGCATTGCCGATGCTGCTGTCGCGAGCTCAGCCGATACCACAGAAACGCGCACAAACGAGCGCGCTCAAGCCATGACCTTGGAGTCCGAGGCTAGCATTGAGAGAAAGATGCGCCAGATTCTCCTGAAATCCCAACATGACACATTCTGCAAGCTTGAAGCCGAGAGTCGTATCCGTGATGAAGCTACTCGACGCGAGATGACTGCGATAGTTCACCAACAAACCCAGCTATCAGAGCGGGAGATAGAGCGCAAGATGCGTGAAATGATTCTTGGGCGCGACGAAAAATTGTCTCGCGCCATCCAGCAGCAGCGAGACAACACTGATGAGCTCCGGTCGGAGGTTCGAGATATCAACACCAGAGTGAACGCTACACTTGAGCGGAATGCAGCTCGAATCGACTTGCTTGAGGCACGATTGTCATCCTACCAACCCATTTCTGATGTTGTCGCGAGAATCGAGGCGCTCGAAAAATCCATGGTTGGGGGACAAACCGATGAGACAGATCAAACTCCGAAGCAATTCAGTGAATGTCTCCGTGCTCTTCCGGACGCTGAGCAACGTAGTTCATCGCTTGACTCTCCGTCCTCTCGGGGAGTTTCGCCTCCTTCGCAGCACCAGTCTCTTTCGCCCACTCGCTGCCTCATCAACAAGCGAACTCGTGAGGGTGCGACAACTTCTAGTAACGTGTGTGGGGCGATTGAAGACACGAACGACTTTGAAGTAAGTTCCACTATCACGGAGGCGCTGGATCGCGCAACAGCCAGCATTTCAACACTGGCCGATCGGTTTGCTCATGAAAATGAAGACCGAACCCGACGCCTTGAAAGAGCATTGAGGGCTGTGCTTGGAGTAACCAAGAAGTCAGTGCAGAAGCCTATTCAAAAGCCGGCACAGAAGGTAACTCGAAGTTGTCGACCACGCCGACAATCCAAGCAGAAAATCATTGAGCATGCCCAAGCTATGGTCGCAAAGCGTGCCGAAATGGCTGCACAAAGGTATGAAGTGGAGCACCACAGACGCGCCTACGCATCCCTTCATTCGCTTCAATTCGCGCATTCTATGTCTGACCGACAGCCGCGCGACAATGCGAGACTCGGGGTGCCACCAATTGGCATGTAGCGTGCTTGTCAACTTCAACCAACTAAAGCGCGCGCTGACCATCTGCAAAGCCATCAAGTGTATGCAAAGTGGACAGAGCGTTGTGGGTGAGCGAGGAGCATCGTGAGCGACAACAGAGCGACTGCATCACGCTCAGAGCGACGATAAATAACTCCTTCGCCAAATCGTTCATAGTATGACACATCGCCGAAGTAGGAATGCCGGTCATTGAACTCGTCGACTATGAACTGGCTGACCTCGTCGAACCACTGGTGCGAGTGTGTTGTTATGGTGGTGTGCAGCATCACGACCAGCACCGGCGCTGTGTAGTTGAATTAGTGCATGTTGATGAAGATTCATTTTCATCTGTGTGAGCGCTGTCGTGACTAGGAGGAAACCCATCGTAGAAGCTCTCGCTCTCCGTTTGGAATTCGAGCATATTATTCATCACTGCAAACTCAGCTGAGCACGGTGTGCATGATGACCGGATTCTGGACGTGCAAGACTTCGAAGGCGAAGTATTTTCGCCTTCGCGTGAATTTTGAGCTTGAGTGTAAAAAACTGTGTGAAGTAGCGTGTTGGCTGACACGGCAGAAGAGATGACGACCAACAGCACAAGCGACTAGACGCACTTGCTGTGCAGGTTGTGGCGCACGAGGAGTATGAGCACGAGCGACTTGCGGCTGTGCACGGTGGAGCACATATTCTGGCACGCCGGAGAAATTCCCTTGACTTCACAATCCTTGCCACTTGCCTTGGTCTCTGAAACTGATAGAGACAGCATTGGTGGCAGCTTGTCGTGCTGCTGGTCGTTGAGGAGCTGGTAGATGAGCGCCGCAGCCACACTTCAAAGCGTCAGAAATCCAGCTGAATCCACGCGGTATTATCGCTTCTCGCACTATTACGCTGAACATGCTCGATCTTTCTCGGACTACTTCCTCATGAGGAAGAGCCGAAGCCCGGACAACTTCTTTATGCCAAAATTCAGCAGCAGCTTTGAGATCGTTTACTTGTGGTTGATGTTGCCCATGATGCTCTTGTGTGCACACGTCCGCGAGTATTACTGATCAGCGCGCTCAGTTCGTTCAAGTAAATGCGACCGGAGCACCAGTCCGAGCACGTGGGCACGAGAATGGAGCTCGGCAGTATCTCCGTGTTGAACAACTTGCCCGTCAAGACGTTGCATCCGTGCTCCGAGCACGCGCAGATGGTGCTGACCTTGAGCACCGCGTCTCGCTGTAGCAAGGGCTTCGAGATGCAAATGTACAGCATGTAGTCGGCGTGACTGGCCGATTACAGAAGAGGGATCACATCCTCCACTGCTCGATCTCTCGCAGCATCGCGATCGTGTTGAACACGTCAACACCATCGATTCAGCCGTCGATCGTGAGCCGGATAAACCTTCCTTCGGTTGGCTTTCAGCGAGTCGAGATTCTAAAGTCCGCGTTATCAATCTACAACAAATTGTCGGCTCTTTTCCTGCAAAACTCAGTGATCATGGTGGCACCAGTGCCTCACCGCGCCTTGATCTGTGCCATGCGGTTGCTGGCGTTGCGCCTCGCCTCGCGCACACTTCTAGCTGCCGCACACTCAGCACGAGGCAGCCAATACCCGCTCAGGGACACCTCGGTCAGGTAGATCACGAGCAAATCGAAGTAGATACGCTCGTCCGATTTAAGAAAGTGAACGTGCTGCCACATCCACGTCACATTCGTAGTTGTTACTGCGGCTACCGAGATATCGGCGAGGCTCTGCGAGAACGCCGATCCGTCGATGGACACGGCTACCAGCGCAAGGTATACGGCTGCGTGGCTCGGGGCATTCTTGCTCAACACCGAGGTTGCGATGACCGAGGAAGGAGACGCGCTTATCCGTGTGCAGGCAGTGTGCACCGTGTCGGCGCTGCCATACAGCGACAAATTCCACCGTCGGAACTTACTCGAGAGCCGGTTGGAAGATTGAAGCGATCGGCGATCTCAGTCACTCGACCTCCTTCGACAATCATCGCCAGGAGGAACGACACGACGCGCAGGTCGTCGTTGCGGTTCAGCAAGTGCGCGGACTAAACTAGCACCAGAACCGACGCGCGATAGCAGTCGATCTTACTGGGCAAATATTCTTGTGATAACAACATGAGCTCCAGGCTCTGCGGCCAAAGCGACCTCATCGAGTACGCAGGGACTTTGATGTCGTGCTTAACCACGGTGCTAGTCCTGGTAGCCACATCCACCGCCCGAAGCTCGCGAAATTGGTCGAGTTCGTATCTCGAGACAATGTACTTCGTGATGCTCTTGTTCTCATTGGCCCACCGTCGGCTCATCTTCGGCTATCGTTCGTGCACACACGACTAGCTTGGTACTAGCGGTTTGGCAGCGCGCTGGATCACGCGTAGGGACTCGCCAAGCTTTACCTCCGTGACAGGCCCGCCATTGACTGATATCACGAAGTTACCTGACTGCAGCACGCTGTTCCACTGGCCGACCTCGCTGCCATTCTCGCAGAATTCCATTTGCAACACGCGCGCGAGCAGCTCCATCTCCAGATGCAACCTATATTCTGCTTTTGGAACTCCTCTGCGAAGTCGTCCGCATCGGCGATGGAGGCTTCGGCTCGGCCGGGAAGAGGTGTGTCCGTGATCATTGGGAGTTACTTCCGCGGTACTCACCGTGAATCCTCTCGGCCGGCTCTTGATCTCAACCTTGACAGTCGTGATGGCGACTCAGTCGAGCAAGAGAATGAAGCCTGGCATGCTGAGCAAGATGTATTGGTGCTCACCATTGCTCTTGGCGCGAGTGGCCGTCTGCCGCATCCTCAATAAGAACAATTAGCGCAGCCGCGTGATTTGCAGTGGCGGCGAGGACTTGCTCGATAAACTTCCTTGCGACACCTGCGAGTCGTCAGATTCGCATGCGAACCTGATCTGTCGACTCTGGCCGACCAGCGGCGCTGATACTCATTGCGGAGGTAAACAGCTTGTGACGGGATTCCCTGAGCCTTGATGTCAGCGAGTGACTCAATGTAGCCGCCATAGCCAGCGCAGGCGGCGCGCACTTTGCTCATTGCTTATGAACGTCGGTCGCAACCTGTGAAGGAGGAAACTGACGCCGTAGCTCGGAATGCTGATGCCTGTGACGTCCTCACACTCAACGAAAAAGTCGATTGTGTCGTTACTGCTCATGCGCACACGGATGTACAAACGCAGCGGGTTCGACTAGACGCGTGTGAGTTGATTGTGCACTAGTGCAGACTCGTGATGCCACGACTGGAAGATGTCGACGAGTGCGTGGTCCTGTGGGCAGAACTTGACGGGGCGGAGGTGGACGTAGTCACAGTTCGAGAATAACCACGACAGGTTTGCGGCCACGAACGTGATGTCGCAGTTGCGCTTGCGCTCGAGGAGAGAGAGTTGACGCACAACTGAATTCCAGCTGGCGTGGAAGAGCGCGTACACGAGCGTGTTTAAAGTCAAGCTTGCTTGGGTGTTCTTTGTTGGCGCTTTGTCATTCGTGCTGGTGGAGGTAAAGATATTCAGAGCTCTATTCAAGTTGATCGCACTGGGCTACAAGGTGCCATCACGTCATAGATTCGCTGGTGTGCTGCTGTCTCGCGTCAAGCAAGACGAACACTCGCGGTCTATTGAAGTGATCTCGCGCTTGCGGACGGCGGCGCTGGTGAGGGACTCGTTCACTGACCAGAATCAATCCAGCATTACAAACGTCATGACGGTTGCTTTAGGCATCAAACCTGTCTTCTGGTCCTCACTAAAATCCGGAACGGAGGCGCATGATGTGACATACATGAGCAACCCTTATCGAACTGTGATCGATGAGATTGAGACGGAAACAGGCGTGCACATCGCCTCAATTGTGGCGGACAATGCAAGCAACGTGTCCTCTCCGAGGCCAATCATGGAGGGGGAACGAATTCTATTTGGCTATGGATGGGCTACCTATACCACCAATTTGCTCCTGCGAGATGTATCGATAAAGTAAGCTATGTGAAGCTGGTGTCAGCCAGCGCTCTTGAGATATCCAAGTACGTTCGCGACCAACAAGCTCTGTTGGAGCTATTTCAAGAGCACCAGAGCTCTGTAGCCGTCGTCTCAGATCACCGCAAAGCTCTCGTCGTTCCGACCGAGACTAGATTGTATTCGGCGTATGCATGCACGAGAAGAATTGCAGCCAACAAACACATACTGAGAGAGATTTTCTCTCCAGGACCTGTTGTCGAAAGGCTCACCTCCAGTCGAGGGCGTGCAATCAAGTTCCAGCGAGTTCGTGCAATCGTGTCGAGGCGCACGTTTTGGCTCGATCTGAAGCAAGTCATTCGTCTGATAGATCCTGTTGCCGACACTTTTCGCCAGTTTGAGTTAGACAAGTGTGCTCCATCTGCTGTCTATGGCCATTTGCGTAGTTTCCTGCGCAACCACATCTACACTAAGCAATATGATGACATTCCTACCGACGCCTGGCGAGAATTCCTTGACATCATTGACAATCACTGGTGCTTTGTGCACACAGATGCAATGCGCATAGCTTTCATTCTTGACCCTAACACGGACAATCGAGACTTCATGAGATACGACTACAAGGACACGACAGTGCAAGCAAGTGCTTTCATGCAGCGCAACGGACTTCTAGAGGAACATGGCATCGACTAGACTGCTTTCATTGCTGCACTCTATGAATTGATCGCGGCCAAGTGTTAATGGACACAATCAGAGCGGGAGTGCTACAAGAACGTGCCGCCTCACAACTGGTGGATTGCTCACGGTGGCAAGCGCTGATCCCTGTCGAATCTCGCTGAGACTGTCTTCTCGGTACCAAATTCATCCGAGGCGAGCGAACGAGCTTGGAGCATGTACGGCTTCGTCCGCAGCAAATCACGGAATCGTCTCTCTTCAGCAAGGATTGATATGCTTGTTGCCATTTACGCAAACCGTCACGACGAAGACGATCTAGTCCGAATGCAATCCTACCCAGAAGGCGTCGATAGCGCAGGTTGTGAGATTGTCGACACACTCCAGGAAACCACGCCCTAAGTATCTTGCACGATAAGTGCTGTCCGTTTCATATTCAGAAGACGTTCAATCGGACTTGGGTAATGAGAAGTGCCCAGGCTCCACAAGGACATCCAAATGAAGCGTTTAGATTGCATCTGAATTTTGAGTGATTGAGAAACCGTCGCTTTGTGAGAGGATAAGTTATGACTCAAAACCGCCGCTATCTTGAGGTAGAGATCAGCGCAAAGGATCGTCAGAGGCGTTGGTATGATGCGCCGCGACGACGCGCTCGGGAACACACTTGATGTCGTGTAGGCTCGGAGGAGGCTCACGCTTACGTTGGCAGCTACGACTTACTGGCGCAGGGCTCATTACACATGCTCTTCATGAGCGGCGCGGACGACAACGGCACATACAGGCGCCAGGACTGCGTGCAGAATAAGCGGGCCATCTACGAGGGGTTCGGGCGGTCCAGTTCCGGCTCACATTTCATTGAGGTGTACGTCGATCTCGACACGTTCTGGGCCGACACGACGAACCAGATGGGGCAGCACCAGCTCTTCACTATCGACATTTTGCCGACCATTACCCAATGCGAACGAAGACGGTGGCAACTCAACCACGCGTCTGGCCGGTCCGTACTGCCGCGACGACCGCTTGCTCAACAACATGCACCACGCGGCATGCTAGACAGCTGGCGAGCCGAATAAAAACACGGTGTTGAAGTTGTGTCGGTCGCCGCAGCAGTATGGCTACATGGCAATGTATGAATTCTCGCTTCCTCTGTTCGCTGCTTCGTCCCAAGCGCGTGATTCTTCAATAGCTTCCTCTCATGTCAATTTCCAGAAAGGCAGAGAGCTAACAACGCACCTCTGGTGTTCAATACGAGCAACGAGCGTCGAAGATGCACAACCTATATTTCTCAAGCGATCCAAACGTCCATGGTGCGTCGAAAGGGCCAGCAATACTCTTCGAGTGTCCATACTGCGCCACGAGAGCCAATAACGAGGCGAAAGAGTGAACGACGCGCCACGAGTGTCCATGACAAATTTGGAGCGGTGCTGTGGAGCTCCTTTCTCACTACTGCGCCTCTTCTTCGCCATATTCGCTTTGGTCGATACTCACGGACACAAGTCCATCGGTAATCATGGCGTCAAGGTCGTCGAGGAAGTCTGCGGTTGATTCTGCCGCTTGAACGGAGAAATTCACCTCGGGTGGAACATGACGGTGAGCATCTTGACGAGGAATCTCGTCGCACTGGGCCAGGTCGACAAACTCGCGATTACGATTTAGAAACGCGGCCATGTCAACATTCTTCGCTGATAAACTGGTGCGCTGAGTTGTAACCATCATGCCACTTACGCTGAAGTCACGTTCGATTTGCGCCGATGTTGATGGAACTGAGAACAACATCCTCGCCACCTTCGGCAAGTACTGGTATTCACCCCTCTCCTCTTTTCGCTTCCAGTAGTCAAGAATCGATTCATACACGGGAGGCACACCAAGTTGCATCAGCTGCGAGTTGTCGTTTCCCCATCGCATAAGCTCTCCGTTGAGTGAGTGTGTCACGAGGTTTGTTTCAGTCTGAGGAGGAGGTCTCGCGTCGACGAATACTGACAATTCGTCGGAGAACTCGTCCAGATCCGGCTCCGACACTGTAACTTGGTCCTCGGTGCTTGATGGAGTGCCAGCAACAGCTTGAAGCAGCTCGCGCAACTTGACGGTAAGAATCTCGGTGATCTGCTGAATTCTGTGCTGGGCAGTGCTTGCTGACAGACCCTTCTCTCGACAGCAAGCGCGAATGACGCGATGAAGTGACCGCTGTGGGTTCTTGAAGCGCGGATGAAGGCGCTGCTGCAACTCAAAGAGGAAGGAGGCATGCTGCATCTTGTTCTCGTTTGTGTACCGTGAAAAGAAGCGATCGTCAAATGCGTCGCGTAGACGAACACGAGTGGCTGACACCAGCTCAGTTAACTCGCACTCTTGAATCCACCTCGGGACTAACGTTGTGGAGCGGTAGTCTGGTAGATTCTCGCCCACTCGGAGCGTATACAGCCGCAAATGATACAGCTTCATAAGAACTTCCACTTGCATCGCACCGTCTTGCTGACTCAGTCGCAGAAGGCGCGCAACAGGATCGAGGAGAGACAGCAGCTGAATTAAGTCGGTTTTGTCATTTGCTAGTGGAAACACTGGGGGAGCCAAACGCTGTCGCTGAGCTTGCTCTCGTCGCGCTTGATACCACAGCACCAACGCGTCCCACTTGTCCAGGATGCGCCGGATTGAGGCAGTCGCACTCAGAAATCGGGAGGAATCGTAGTTCAAAAGCTGCGTCGTGCGAGTAGACGTCTTGGTAGCACAAAGCTGGACGAAAAGATCGCCCATTTTCTCAACTGTTCGCACCTGGTAGATCGTTCGCTTCATCCTCATAATCAGCTGCGTGACTCCAGGGTTGTTCGTCGTTGACATATCCGTCTCGAGACCGCAGGCAGCCTTGGTTGCGGCGTGAGCCATGTGTGCAATACACCACTCCCACTCAAGGCCGAGCGTGTCCGTCAGCAAGCCCTTCACGTCCGAACCGGCATCACTCGTGGCTGCAAAGAACATCGACGCATCCAGGTGAAAGTCTTCCAGAATTCGCGTAACCCAGGTAAGAAATGGCATCCGAATGCCAGCGTCCCTCTCTCCAAAGGATGGTAGGAACCGCCGAGTGGCCAAAAGGACGGACTTCAGCTCCCAATCGCGACTGACAAAGTATACGCGAAGGCCCAGGTACTTCGCCTTCGAAGTCTTACATGTCCAGAAATCGGTCATCATGACCAAGTTCTTGCAATTGGCCATTCGGTTGTCAGCGATGTAGGTGGTGATCTCGTTCTTGGTGGTTGCATACAGTTCAATGACAGAGTGCGTGACCAATTTCGCATTGATCACAACGCGTGCCTCCTCTTTGACCACAAGGGCTTCCTGGAGTCTTGATTCTGCGTACTCTGCTGTCCGCAGAGGAAGATTGTTGTTAACAATCCGGAGTGTCTCGAGCAACAGGTTGAACCTTCGAGGGTTCGACTTGTACAGATTCGACTCTCTTAGCCGGTCAATCTCCATCCGTTGCTGCTCTCGTTTCTCTGCCTCGCTGGCAGTCTTGGTAGCCACGATGCCATGGGCAGTCCTCAGGTGTTTAGTTGCTCTGGAAGTTTTCCCTTGGGATAGCACAAGAGGTTGGCGTAAACCTCTGCAGGTATCATCGGCGAGGCACAGCCAGCCGACATGCGTTCGCTCGCCCATGTGAAACTCGAGTCGAACGCCCCAGAGAAAGATGATCGACCGTTCAGCAGATGAGGGCGGGACAACTTTGAATTGGTCCCCTCCGTCAAAGTTCTGAATAGCCGCACGAACGCTGGATGGAGGACGATCAGCGGCAAATTGTCGGACTTCTTGCTCAGTCGACATTCTCCACTTGTCAGAACACCTCAGACAGTGTCAGATCGACCGACTCGTGATGCAAACGTTCCGTAACTGTCCGCGTGGTCGCTTGTCGGTACGTGGGGCGAAACGATACCGTCTAGCCGTGGTCAAGACCGTGTGAGGCTGGATGACAACGCGCTAGGCCGGACGGCACTGATCGGCGGCTCTTGAAGCTGAGCGAAGGTGAAGAAGTACTCGCGAGGTGAACCACGGCGAATGGCGACGATCGAGACCGCGTGAGGCTGGATGGCGACACGTGTACGATGAGCGAAGCGTTTTGAGTCACTGTCTGCCAGATAGTCATGGGCATTGATTTCGAGTCATGACGATCTTTTCGAGCAAGACGCGAAACGGCGCACACAGATCTTTTGGTGAGAAATTTTCGATCGGAAAGAGAAAATTTCACCTCAAGCGAAGTAATAATTCGGAACGGTATTTTGTTTCTGCCAATGAAATCGCCAGAAAGCGAACACGTCAGATCTCTTTTAGCTCCGAATTGTGTAAGGGCGAATCGTACACAACGAATTCTGATAACCGATTCGAAATTCTCGCACTTAAACGGGCGAATTCAAATTCTCAGATTTTTGAGTTCGAAGTCTCGTACTGTACAATTAATGAATCGAGGTTTTGAGGTTTAAGTGATTCTATCGTCGCTGATTCGTTTGAGGCTTGTCATAACCCAAAGGTCGTTGGATCGAGACCAACAAGTGCTATCATTTATGAAGCCTTTTCGCTTCTTGCTTCTTGCTTCTTGCCTCTTTCTTTTTGTTTCTTGTTTCTTGCTTTTTGTTTCTTGCCTCTTGCCTTGCCTCTCTCTTCGTCACACAAAGTATTGCAGTCGTTCTGCTTCTTTCCACCTCGAGTTTGTCTGTCCACGTTGCAGTCGCGTTGACATTCGATGCAGTGACAGAGCGACTTAGCAGCTCCATAGCGTGCGTATCGGTCTGCAGAGCGTGTTTGGATGCCGATTTGCTGGATCGTATCGAGAGCATGTTGGCGTTGGCGTGTTGGAAGAGGCGTTTTGAGGCGCCAAGAGACGATACGAGCATGAGAATCGAAGA
>JAADYC010000829.1:0-12870 GCA_023338135.1 Phytopythium kandeliae
AGCAGTGGTCTCAGCAGAACCGCAGCAACGGCTGCAGATGTGTCAGCACGTAGCGCAGCCGCTCGAGGTACAACGCACAGGATGAGGTCTTAATCGATGGCATTCCGGCGATTCGACCACCGTACTCTTGTTGGAATCGTGCGCGGAGATACTTCTCCCACGCGTTCCCTCGCCGAAACCCCGCCGAGTACCGGCATTCCTTCGACCTCACGCTCACGATAGCATCCCCGTCCTTTGCCCACCGCCTCTTGCCCCCCATGACCTTCTCTCACTGAATCCAGAACGGGTAGTCAGCCTTCTGCTTCAACTTGCGGCGGCACCGCGGCTTTCTCTTTCGCCTGCCGCGTCGTCGACAGCGCGTCTTGTCGATGGTGCAGCAAACTGCCGTACACAGCGATCGCATGCCAGGATCGAGGCTCGCCACGGTGTCCGGGAAGTAGTTATCCGGCAACGGCGCTCGGATATCCTCGTATTGGAGCTCGTCCGCGGCGTCGCTCGTGCGGTGGCGTGCTGTCTGCTGCTCAACCGCGCTCTTCGGACGATACAACAGGACGCTCGCCTCGTAGCCGTCTGTAGTGATGTGATGAGAGAAGACGTGACTCCCACACTGGAATTTCTTCTCGATCGGAAGCGCCGCGAGCTTGACCTTGGAGAGCGTGTACTCTGGGTTGTGCGTCTCAAATCTGTCGATCTTGAACGCTCTGCGCATCACGCGCCACTTGTGTCGCTGAAAGTCCGCCCTTGTGTGTGTGACACGTCCGCCATTGCCCATTCGTCCGCAGTCATTGACACTCCACTTCTCGATCGTATACGTAGGCAGATGCTGTAGAGCGTCTTGGCGTTGATCGCGATGTGTGTTGTGTTGAACAAGGTCAAACATGGGAACAACATGAAACCTCGAACGCCTTTCTTGCTCGCCACGGCTTCCATTTTGGCCTTGACCGCTTGCTGGAATCGCCACAGCAGCGGCACGTAGAAGCAAAATCGCTGCAGCTGCGAGAAGCCTTGGTTGTTTGGCGGGTCGCGACCTCCGCGAAGAGGAGATCCGGTGGTTCTCGACGGCCACAGAGACCTCCGCTTGGCTCAGGTTTCGCCCGGAGGCGTGAGCATCTGCCGCATTTCCTCGACCTCGGACAGCTCGCTCGGCTCGGTGTTGTAACACGCTGTCAAAATGGCACGATGCTTCGCTCGACACGCCTTTTTTCGGCCTTTGTCATGTGGGTGGCATCCTCGTGATAGCGGACGCTGATGAACATCCGCAAGCACTTGCGGAACTGCCCTCGGAGCATGACGCCAGTGTTGACTGCCATCTACTTCCCCAGCTGAGACTTGTGCTCTGTCATACCTAGCGTCGTGATCACCGGGAGCAACCCACTTGTGCTTGCTCATCGTTGTAAATTGCGATGGTCCTCCATAACTACGGGTGTCGGAGCTGAATCTGCTTGACACCTTGGGGTGCTGCTGCCGTCGAGACGTCGTAGCAGCAGTGCATGAAGAATAGCTGATCAAACACGGACAGCTCAAGGCTCTCGCCCAGGCACCGCAGCGCGTGCAGATTCGCGAGATGCCTCGCCTCGACTTGGATCTGCTTCATGGCTCGGCAGGTGCGTCGGATCTCGCACAGGAAGACCCGGTCCTCACATACTTGATCCAATCGGCAAATCGCGGAACAGCGGCCTTTGCCGAGCTTGAGCGCTTTCCCCTTGAGTGTCGCCTCGGAGAGCACGCGCTCGCTACGGCCGCACGACACTTCCGTCTTGCTCTCCCCGACCGCAGTGTGGTGCCCCGCCGACGCAACCTTGACTGATGATCCTTTAAGCGCGCAGAGTGTCGCCAGTCGAGGTTCGCTGGACAGAATCCATGACGGCAAAAATCCATAATTTGTGTATACTTTTTCGAGTTACATTCATTCTGGAATCAGGATTGGGTTTGCTTAATCCCCACTCTTGTTGAATACATTTTTCAAGATGTCGTTGGCGGTGCAAAACTATCGGTCCATTGCGCGCCTCCCTGTATAATGACGGACAAGCAGACCCCTCTCTACTGTAGCCGACGGATGCAGCATGTCATGGATCTTGACACAGAGTTGACACAGAAATGGAGCTGCTCGTGTGGCACGACGCGCTGGGGTCGGACGAGGAGGCGGCGGGTGAAGACGAGGTGCTCCGGCGCGTGCTGTACTTCAGCGGACCCGGCGCCGAGGCCTCGGGCAGCGCGCTCCGTTTCCTGCAGGGCATCGTGACGTTCGTGCGCGCGCTGCGGCGTCCTGCAGAAAGTGGGGCGCCTGGTCCTGACTGGGTCAGCATCACGCTCGATGGGCGCCAGTTGCTCGTGCTCGAGGTCGAGCCCTCGGTCTTCATGGCGCTGGTGCGAGATGTCGCTCGCACGCTCGTTGACTGTTTGACTGACTGACGGGGTGACTGACTGGCCGCGAGGCCGTGCGACTGGCGCCGCGCGCAGGGGAAGGAGGCATCGAGCGACATGGTGCGCCTCTGTCAGCGTGTGCGTCTGCCGCGGCGCGCTCACAGGCGTCTGCGGCCGCGCAGATCGAGCACCGCGCCGTGTTCCAGGCGCTGATCCGCGGCCTGCACGACACCTTCTGTCTCTTCCACGGGTCCTTCGACCGGTGTGCCGCCGCCGCCGACCGCGCTCTGGGCCGCAACGGGACCCGCCGGCTCTGACGGCTCGCTTACCGTGCCGGGCAGGAGTCTGCGCCTCGCGGCCGACGGCGCAGACCAAGCGGAGGCGGACGCGCGCTCGGCTGCCGACGGGATGGCCGTGCTCGCGCGCATCCAGTCCGCGCACCGGCGCGTGCGCAAGCTGCGGCAGGCGGCGGAGTTGCGCGCCGAGGCCGCCGGCGCCTCACCAGCCTCCGAGCGCGCGTGCGCGCAGGCGGAGGAGGAGCTGCGCGCGCTGGAGGCGCGGTCGCCGGCGCCGCGGGTCTGGCGGCGCTGCGCTGACCTCTTCCCATCGCTCCTGGCGTCGCTGGACGGCCAGAGCCCGAGCTGCCTGGTCGAGCTGCAGGGGCTCGCGTACTTCCCGATGGACCAGCCGTTGCTGCTGGACGTGCAGGCGCTCGCGGGCGGCCTGCTCGCGCACCTCGCGCGCGACGGCGCGGACGCGAGCGCCGCGTTCTACCAGGGCAGCCTGCTCTGGAACTCGGCGGACCTGCCGACCGTACGGAGGCTACGCGCGTTCCTCGCGCTGCGCGAGCAGCTCGGCGTCAACGCGGCCACCGCGCGCGGCGCGAGCCCGCCGACGCCCGATTCGCTGTGGATGGCGCGGGCGTACCGCGAGACCTTCTTGCCCGTGTGGTCCAGCCGCGCGGCGTATGCCGAATGCCTCGCAGCTGAGCGCGGCGCGGCCGGCGCTCGCGAGCGCGCGCGGTCGATCCACAAGCTCTCGCCGCTGTCGTCCGCGGGACCCACGAGCGGCGGCGGGTCGGTCCGCTTCCGCAACGCCGGGCTCCTGCTGCAGAGTGGCTACTTCGCGCGGCCGAGCGAGCTGCCAACGCCGCCGGCGGCCGTGAGCGCCGACGGCGACGTGTGGAGTCCTGTCGTGTTCCTGCTGCCGGAAGCCGGCGCGGCGGCGGCGTCCCGCCCGCGGCGGGTCGTCCTGTGGCATGACTCGGGGCTCTCGCTGCTTGTGTTCTTCCGCGGCACCGGGTCTACGCAGCTGCCGCCACCGCCGGATCGCGCGACGCTCGACCGGCTTGCCGACTTCCTGGACCGCGGCGACCGCCTGGCGCAGCTGGCGGCGCTCGTGCTCGCGCGCTACGAGGACACGGCCGCTCGCGCGCTCAGGTGCGTCGCGCCGCGCCTAGTCGCGCCAAGCTGCGCCGCTCCGGGCGGCTCCGTGGCCTGACGACCGCGCTCTCGCTCTCGCTCTCGCAGCGGCCGAGGCGGCGCACCGCGGCAGGCAGCGCCGCCGCCGTCCGTCTACCTGAACCGCGTCAACCTGTCGTTCAAGCTGCAGCAGGTGCCTCGCCTGCTCCGCGCCGCCGAGCTCGACCTGTTCCCGCCGCCCGCGGGACTGGCGGCGCGCTACCTGCCGCGTCACTCGCGCGCGGCGCTGAACCGGCTGCACGCGCTGCTCGCGCAGGCGAGCGGCAGCGGCGGCGCGCGCGACCTGTGCGTGCGCTCGCGGCGCGACGGCTGGCTGTTCGCGCGGAAGGCGGCGCGTGCCACTGGCGGCCGCGACCTGTTCGTGTTCCTCGACCCGCGCGTGCTCTCGCTCGCCGAACTCTCCCGTACGTGCGCGCAAAGGCGGCGTGAGCGGCCGGCCGGTCGCTCCGTCGCGCTCGCCGTGCTTCGCGCGCTCGCCGTGCTTGACGCGCTCGCTCACACGTCGCAGATGCGCTCGCGCGGTTCCTGGAGGACGAGTTTGGCAACGTGTTCTTCTGACTGCGCGCTGCCATTCGCGAAAACCCGTCAACAGTTGCGTTTTTCACCAATCATCGAGCGTTAAGAGATCAATTTACAGCCAATCACGAGCCTGCTGGCTGCCGCCTCCCGCCCACCTCCCGCCGCCACTCGCCAAGCAGCCGACGCTGGACGCGCGTGAGCCATGGGCAAGATCATCGACTCGATCCTCGCGGCGTACGCGGCGGCACCCGCCCCGCCGGCGGCCGCCAACGGCGCGTCGTCCTCGTCCTCGTCTTCCTCTTCGCTGTCCTCGTCCTCGTCGATGGCGGCGGCGGGCGCGTCGGCGACGGCGCTGAGCGGGAGGCCGACGGTGTCGTTCGAGTTCTTCCCAGCCAAGACGGACGCGGGCGTGTTCAACCTGCTGGCGCGCGTGGAGGAGATGGGGTTGGCGCTGCAGCCGACGTTCGTGACGCTCACGTGGCGCTCGGCCTTCAAGGACGAGAAGCTCTGGCTGCGCATCGGCGCGCACATCCAGCGCGAGTTCCAGCTCGACGTGCTGCTGCACCTGACGTGCCACCTGCCGCGCGAAGAGCTCAAGCGCGTGCTGCGCAACGCGCGCGCGGCCGGCATCCGCAACATTTTGGCGCTGCGCGGAGACCCGCCGATCGGGGCCGAGCGCTGGCAGCCCGTGCCCAACGGGCTCAACAACGCCGTGGACCTCATCCGACTCATCCGCGAGGAGCACGGCGACTACTTCTGCATCGCCTGCGCCGGCTACGCCGAGGTGCACACAGAGGCGTGGAACCACCCGGAGCTGCCGCCGTCGGCCGAAGCGCGCGCGCTCGACATCGAGCGCCTGCGACTCAAGCAGGAGGCCGGCGCGGACTTTGTCATCACGCAGTTCTTCTTCGACGTGGACAACATGCTCCAGTGGATCGCCGACTGCCGCGCGGCCGGCGTCTCGATCCCCATCCTACCCGGCTACCTGCCCATCCAGAACTACAGCTCCTTCTGCAAGTTCACGAGCTGGTGCAAGACGCGCGTGCCGCCCGAGGTGCTCGCCGCGCTCGAGCGCATCAAGAACGACGACGCCGCCGTGCGTCGCTACGGCACCCAGCTCGCGGCCGATACGTGCCGCCGGCTGCTCGACAGCGGGCTCGTGCGCTCGCTACACTTCTACACGATGAACCTCGCCTCGACCGTGACCGAGGTGCTCGAGCGGCTCGAGCTCGCGCCGTCGCGCGGCCAGCGCGAGCTGCCGTGGCAGTCGACGCTGCAGCGCCGCAACGGTGACAACGCCTCCCTCGCGACCGCCGGCGGCGGCGCGGCCAACGGCGGCAGCGAGCAGGTGCGGCCCATCTTCTGGTCCAACCGGCAGGCGAGTTACATTGCGCGCACCGCCGCGTGGGACGAGTTCCCGAACGGCCGGTGGGGCGACCGCGCGAGCCCGGCGTACGGCGAGCTGTCCGAGTACTACCTGGCGTTCAAGCGGCCCAAAGCGGACCGTGTGCAGCTCTGGGGTGCGCCGCAGTCGCCTGAGGATGTGCGCCAGGTGTTCGTGCGCTTCCTCGACGGGCAGGTCAAGCAGTTGCCGTGGTGCGAGCAGGCGCTGTCGCTCGAGAGCACGGCGATCCGCGAGCACCTCAAGTGGCTCAACGCCAACGGTTTCTTGACGATCAACAGCCAGCCGCGCGTCAACGGCGCGCCGTCCAGCGACGCGTCCATCGGTTGGGGCGGCGACGACGGCTTCGTCTTCCAGAAGGCCTACGTCGAGTTCTTCGTGGCGCCCGAGCTGCTCTCGAAGCTCATCGTGGCCATCGAGCGCGATTTCCCGCACCTGTCATATCACGCGCTCAACCGCGCGGGCGACGAGTTCCGCAACACGCCGGCGCGCAGCGTCAACGCCGTTACCTGGGGCGTCTTCCCGGGCCGCGAGATCATCCAGCCGACCATCGTCGACTCGGAGTCGTTCGCTGCCTGGAAGGACGAGGCGTTCGAGCTCTGGCTCACGCAGTGGGCGTCCGCCTACCCGCCCGAGTCGACCTCGGCCGGCGTCATCCGGGGCATTTGCGACTCGTACTTCCTCGTCAACATCGTCGACAACGACTACGCCAACGGTAAGCCTCTCTCTCTCTCTCTCTCTCTCTTGACATAGCCACTCGCACTCACGAACCCTTGATCGTCTGTGCCTATCTGTGCCTATCTGTGCCAGACGCGGCTGACATCTTCGGCGTCTTCACGCGCGTCATCACGGAGGGCATGAGCCATGCCGACCTGCGCGCGCGCGTGATCGAGCTCGAAGGCGCCAACGAGACGCTGCACGACGCGCTGGCCAAGTTCGAGACGCTGCGCGGCGATATGGAGCGCGACCTGCGCGCTGCGCACGCCGAGCTCGCGCGCTCACGTGACGAGGCTCTGCAGCTGCGCGTCGAGGTGCGCCAGCTCCAGGCCCGGCTCGCGCGCCAGTCTCTGTAGGCGGCGCGCGGTCCGGGGAGCGCCGTCATTCCCCAGCCGGCCGGTCGGCAGGCGAACCGAGCGCCGCTCGCTTCCGTCCCCCCGGTCTTGGCCCCGGCGCTGTGAATAGACCGCGCTCTCCGTCGTTCCGTCGTGCTCAGTCTCGCTCCGGCTGGTGGCGTACCGAGAAGCAGGCGGCCGGCTAGACGCCCGCCGACACGAGAACCTTCCTGCGGTGCTGCCGCTTCAAGCCGAGCGGCTGGCTGGCTTCACGCCGGCGCGCGTCACACGCGGCCTCTACTACGCTTGTGCTTGTTTTTGCGTCGCGGCTCCAAGCAGCGCCGACTCCCACCAATCAGCGTGCGTTGTAGGGTCGAATGTCGACGTGATTGGCAGAAACGCGCGCGGAGGTCATAGGCGCGACCCCTCTCCCGACGTTGCCGCTACTGCTGGGTGTGCCGCGCATTCGAGAGGAGATGTCACGGGCGTGCCGCACTCGCACTTTGCCGGAGCGCCCCGGTCGTTTGGCGCCACGAAGCCGCGAGGAACGAGGGGGAGCGGCCGCGTCGCCATACATCTAGCGGCAGGAGAGCGAGCGCAGCGGCGGTGGCAGGAGAGCGAGCAGCAAGCAGCGAGCAGCATGAGCGCAGCGGAGCAGAAGCAGGAGCCGCAGCGTGCCAAGACGCGGCTGACGGCGGCCAGCGGGCCGAGCATCGCGACGGACGCGCCGGCCAAGATCGGCGGGCCGTTCACGCTGACGCCCAACCCGCCGTTCCTGACGACGCGCGCCGCCGTGTACGACCGCGTGATGGCGCGGCAGCAGGCCGAGATCGCGGCGCTGGCGGCCAGGAACACGCCCATCTCGGTGACGCTGCCGGACGGCGCGGTGAAGGAGGGCGTGGCGTGGCAGACGACGCCGCTGGACGTGGCGCTGTCCATCTCGCAGGGGTTGGCCGACCAGGTCGTGGTGGCGCGCGTGACGTACAAGGGGTCGCCGGAGGACCCGTTCCGCGTATCGGCCGCGGACGTGGATGGCAACGAGAACGCGGCGGCCAGCGAGGACGCGTGCTGCGCTGGCGTGGCGGCCGACAAGGCCGAGCTGTGGGACGTGTTCCGGCCGCTGATCGGCGACTGCCGCCTGGAGCTGCTCAAGTTCGACTCGCGCGAGGGTAAGATGGTCTTCTGGCACTCGAGCGCGCACGTGTTGGGCGAGAGCCTGGAGGCGCTCAAGGGAGCGCACCTGACGATCGGCCCGCCGGTCGAGGGCGGCTTCTACTATGACTCGTACATGGGCAAGGAGACGGTGCCCGAGAGCGACCTGGCCGTGCTCGAGAAGGCCTGCCTCAAGGTGGTCAAGGACAAGCAGAAGTTCGAGCGCATCGTGCTCACCAAGCAGGAGGCGCTCGAGATGTTCGCCGACAATGTGTTCAAGACGCAGATCATCTCGACCAAGATCCCGGACGGCGGCCGCACGACGGCCTACCGCTGCGGGCCGCTCATCGACCTCTGCCGCGGGCCGCACGTGCCGCACACGGGCAAGATCAAGGCCTTCGCTGTCACGCGCACGTCGAGCACCTACTGGCTCGGCAAGACCACGAACGACAGCCTGCAGCGCGTGTACGGCATCTCGTTCCCGGACAAGCAACAGATGAAGGAGTGGAAGCATTTCCAGGCGGAGGCGGCCAAGCGCGATCACCGGCGCCTCGGCCTGAGCGAGGAGCTCTTCTTCTTCCACCAGTTGAGCCCCGGCAGCGGCTTCTGGCTGCCGCACGGCGCAGCCGTCTACTTCAAGCTACTCAAGTTCATCCGCGAGCAGTATCGCGCGCGCGGCTACTCGGAGGTCATTACGCCCAACCTGTTCAACATGGAGCTGTGGAACATCTCGGGCCACGCGCAGCACTACAAGGAGAACATGTTCGTGTTCGACGTGGAGGGCCAGGAGTTCGCGCTCAAGCCCATGAACTGTCCGTCGCACTGCCTCATGTTCGACCAGCGCCAGCGCTCGTACCGTGAGCTGCCCATCCGCTTCGCCGACTGCGGCGTTCTGCACCGCAACGAGCTCAGCGGCGCGCTCACGGGGCTCACGCGCGTGCGCCGCTTCCAGCAAGACGACGCGCACATTTTCTGCCGCGACGACCAGATCAAGTCGGAGGTGCTCGACTACCTCGCCTTCATGAAGTACGTGTACGACATCTTCGGCATCTCGTTCCAGCTCGAGCTCTCGACGCGGCCCGAGAAGGCCATGGGCGAGCAGGAGCAGTGGGACCGCGCCGAGAGCCAGCTTGCCGAGGCGCTCGACGAGTTCGTCGGCGCCGGCAAGTGGGTCATCAACCCCGGCGACGGCGCTTTCTACGGACCCAAGATCGACATTATGATCACGGACGCGCTCAAGCGCCAGCACCAGTGCGCCACGGTGCAGCTCGACTTCCAGCTGCCGATCCGCTTCAACCTCAAGTACCGCTCGGACGACGACGAGGTGTTCAAGCGCCCCGTGATCATCCACCGTGCCATCTACGGCTCACTTGAGCGCTTCGTCGCCGTGCTCGTCGAGCACTACGCCGGCAAGTTCCCCTTCTGGCTCTCGCCACGCCAGATCCTCATCGTGACGGTCGGCGCGCAGTTCGTCGACTACGGCTACAAGGTCAAGGACCAGCTCTTCCGCGCCGGCTTCGATGTGGATATCGAGGACTCTGGCAAGACGCTCAACAAGAAGATCCGCGAGGGCCAGCTCGCTCACTACAACTTCATCCTCGTGGTCGGCGCGCAGGAGCAGGAGACCAACTCGGTCAACATCCGCACGCGCGACAACAAGGTGCACGGCACCAAGACGATCGAGGAGGCCATCGCCATGTTCAAGCACCTGGACGAGACCAAGTCGTCGGAGGAGTAGATCGCAGCTGGTCGGGAGCACGCCGGCTGCCACGGGAGCAGATCTTGGCGGTCGTTGGGGGCTTCGCCTGGCGCGCGGAGGCCGTAACGCGAGTTGGTTGATTTCCCTCCTGCGTGGTTGAATGTCAGTCATCTCTTTCATGCTCGGTTGGCTAGCGGTTGGTGGCCAGCGCTGAGCGGTGATCGCCGGCTGGAGAGCTCTTGGTCGACTAGGCGAGCACAGTGTCGAGCAGCTCCTCGGACCTGCAGACCGGCGCGACGAGCATCGATAGTTATCGCTCGAGTGATGCGGTGGTCGCTGTGCCGCCGGATGCCAGCGAGACCCTCGGAGCCCTGGTCGCGCTGCCCGCACCTCGCCGCAGCACTACCAGGCAGTTGTACTGCAGCGCAGATGGACGCGCGAGAGACCGAGCGTGGCATTAACTCGCGCTCCGAGCAGACGCTTGCCGTTGAGCAGCGCAGTACTGAGTGGTGCTGGCGGGCGACTCGACCAGCCTCAGTAAAGACGGCGGCCGTCAAGACACCGCCACGCCACTCCACTTGAAGTTTACAACGCGGCATAGTGCATGCAGCGCACGCAACGCAACGCGGCGCCGGAGACGCGATGGATGCGCCGCGCATGAATCAAGTTGACCGGTGCGCCGATCCTTGATTGTCGACAGGTTCAACCGCGTGGACGCCTGGCGAGTCATCGCGCGAGCGGTTTGTTTACGCCTCGCGCGTCGAGAGCTCCGTCGGCGTCGATGCACACGCACGCTTCAGACTCTGGAGCAGCGCGTCCAACTCAAAGACGCGCTGTGCCGCGTCAATTTAGCTGGCCATCGCGGCGGATGTGAGCCCGTCCCCGACGATGAGCAGACCACGGTGCGTGCCGGCAGCTTCCGAGACGATCCTGCAGGCTCAGGAGCTCAACTCGGCTGTCGCCGCCGTGATCGCCCTCGCTCTGCAAACGAGGCGGCTGCGGGAATGCGGAGATCCCGACGCTAGCTTCCCGGCTCTCACTTTCCAATTTGCAAGCCATCAGATCCCGGATCAAGTAGTGTCATCGCATCCCAGACTCGCTGCAACCATGAGGGTGTTCACACGAGTCCTCGCGCTCGCCGCAGTTGTGGCGCAGTCGGCTTCGATCCGCGTTGCCGCGACGGACGGCTGTGTCGACGCGTCTGTCACCGACGCTCCTATTGCGAGCTCCTCGGACACGTCTGCTTCGTCGTCCGAGGCGTTCGAGGCGTCCGCCGGCTCCGGAGAGAGTCTGGCTGTCATTGAGCCGATCGTGTCGTGCTCCGACTTGCTGGCGGCGGACCTGTCGTCGGTTGAGAGCGGGACCACGATCTCGTCTGCGACCGAGATCGAGACGGACGGAGTTCCGTACTGCCTCGTAGTCGGCACGCTCCCGCCGAACGCGACGTGGGAAGTCCAGCTCCCGATGGAGACGTGGACGCAGCGCTACCTTCAGAACGGCTGTGGTGGGCTCTGCGGCTCCACCATGTACAACTTGGACGTGGTGGCGGCGGTCGGCTCCGACCAGGTCGACAATGGCAACTTCGTGCTCGCGACCACGGACATGAACGGCGGGACGGACGGCACGTTCGCACTGGACGACGACGCGCTGACCAACTTCGCGTACCTGTCAGTGCATCACACAGCGCAGGTCGCCAAAGCGCTCATCAAGGAGTACTATGGCCAGGAGCACAAGTACGCCTACTTCAACGGATGTTCGGACGGCGGTCGAGAGGCCGTCATGTCAGCTCTCCGTTACCCAGAAGATTTCGACGGCATCGTCGCGGGAGCACCGGCTTTCTTGTTCCAGTTTCAGAACTCGTTCCACCACGCGTGGCTCGCCACCAGCAACATGAATGAAGAAGGCACCGCGATCCTCAACCCGTCGCGCCTCCCGATCCTGTATGACGCCGTGATCTCGGCGTGCGACGCGCTCGATGGTCTTCAGGACGGCCTGCTGGCCGACCCGCGCATTTGCGACTTCGATGTGGGAACCATCACGTGCGCCGATGACGCCGACAACACGACCTGCCTGACGTCCGCCGAGGCAGCGGTCGCGGCGGCCTTCTACACCGGACCCATCGATCCGACGATTGGCGAGCACTTGACGGTCGGCGAGCTCCAGTACGGCTCTGAGATGGCGTGGGTCGGCGTTGGTGTACCCTCCGTCGACGGTGGTGTCCCTGGCAGCGAAAGTATCGCGTTATCGGCGCTGCGCTATGTGATCTTCGCGGACGCGCCTGGCGCCAACTACACGCTGGCTGACTTCGCCTTCGACAATGCCACAATCGCGCTGCTCGAACCGCGCCATCCACTCATCGATGCGGTAAACCCGGACCTGTCGGCATTCAAGGAAGCCGGGGGAAAACTCATCCTGTGGCACGGCTGGGCCGATCAACACATCTCGCCTCGTACGACCATCGCGTTCTACGAGAAGATGATGAGCCAGATGGGAGAGGATGCCGTCGAGGAGTTCAACAGATTCTATCTCTTCCCTGGGGTGTGGCACTGCGGATCTGGGGAGGGCGTGCCCGACTTCGACCTCATGACGCCCATGCTCAACTGGGTCGAGAGCGGCGAGGCGCCGGACGACATCATTGCGAGCTCCGACCCGGACGACTCGACGGTGAACCGCACGCGTCCTATCTACCCATACCCGCAGCTGCCACTGTACACCGGCAGCGGTGACTCGACCGACGCCTCCAACTTCGTTGCCGGAGACGCACTCTACACAAATCTGACGGCTCCGTGGCTCGGCGAGTTCTTCTTCGACCCATACACGCCTATCGAGGAGCCTTAACGTCGTCAGGGATCGTGGCGAGACCCGCAGGGTAGCGACAAGAGACGACAACTGAGTCGGAGAAAACTAAAGCGAGGATTGCTCTCGAACATGCTTGCTATCTCTGGAGACATTGCTTTCGTAACGAGTCCCGATCGCTGCCACACAGCCAGTTCAGGCTCAGGTGTGTGTATGAGCGTGCATTTCGGAACAACCGATTGGGCGGAAACTCTCGATGTGATTGGGCGAAGGCACAATCACTCGCACCACCCGACGGCAACACTACAGCTCGCAGGATCTCCGTCGCGCTCGGGGCGTCGCCCCGTTCACTGCCTCAATTCGCCATGGGGTCTGTCTCGTCGGCGTCGGCTGCTGCCTCGGCAG